>VHKM01000495.1:0-187051 GCA_007210695.1 Neogobius melanostomus
CTGCTTTACGCATGCAAATTCGCATATAAAAGTGGTATTATATAGTTCAATTGCCGAAAAAAACCTTTTAAAGTTCAAATAAAAATTGTGTTGTAATTGCAAAAAATTCCCTATTTGTTGCAGAAAACTGTACAAACTGTTGAAAATTGCGTAGTAATTTAAGCTCCTGAATCTGAAACTGTGAAACTGAAAATAGCTGAAGTCTGGTTTCAACTGTCGAAAGTCCTTTGTAATACTACCCTGAAATCCGTTAAAACCTGTTGAATCCTTAAATCTGTTGAAAGTCTTTGAAACTGCTGAATTGCTTACAACAAATCACTAATTGTTGCAGAAATGTACAAACTGTTGAAATTCGCGTAGTATTTGAAGCTCCTGAATCCTTGAAACTGTTAAACATTGAAATCTGACGAAATCTAAGTTTCCTGGAATCCTTGAAAATCCTCAAGTCGCCTTGAACCTGTTGAAACCTTGAAACTGCTGAAGGTCATCTCATGGCTGACGCCATTGGAGATTGATCTTCCTTGAAACTGCTGAAGTCCTTGGTTTCCAAACTGTTGAAACTTGAAAACTGCTGAATTATCCTGAACTGTTGAATCTTAAAACGTTAAGTCTTGAAACTTGCTGAAATCCTTGAAACTGGTTTGAACCTTAAAACTGGTTAAGTCTTTGAAACTGCTGAAATGGCTAAGCTTGTAGCGAAATGGCTGAAAAGGCCTGAATTGTGCCTGACGTCCTATTAAATGCATCGGGCTATTAAAATGAATGCAGAATTCTCAATACAAAATGAATGGCAGAATTCCCAAGCCCGTAAAAAAAAACTGGAAACTGCAGAAGGCCGATTTTTTTCTGAACATGAACAAGTTGCGGAAGCCTGACATGCACAAAGACTGCAGAAGATTGCTGAAACTGTGGGAAAGAAACTGCATAGAATCTGTGAATTTGCGAAGCCCCATATAAGCAATGGGAAAAATCGCCGAATTACGGAGATTGTGGAAAAACCGGAAAATCGCTGAATTCCCAAAAGTAAATGAGCAATAATCTCTGAAACATGCTGTAACATTTTGATGTTATACTATGTTGAAATGCTGAAACTGTGAAAGCTGTAAAACTGCTGAAAAACGTGAAAAAGATATAAGTTTAATAATAAATAAATGCAAACAATTATTGAACTGCGAAGATTCCGCAGTCAACAACTAGAAATGCCTGCATGGCTGAAGCCCATTGCATTGCTGCGGCAATAATGCTATTGCAAGAAGTCACACTGAAAAATCCTTGAAATGCTTGAAATGTTGAAATACTTGACAAAGTTTGAAACTCCTGACGTCTTTAAACTCCTGAAGTCCTTGAAACTGCTTGCACCTTGAAACTCCTGAAATCCTTCATACTAGAAACCTTGAAATCCTAAAAACTGACACTTTGCAAAAATCCTGAAACTCTGGAAGTCCTTTGAAACTCTTAAATTCCTAAAAGTGTCTTAAACTGTTGAAATTCCCACACCCCTGAAATTATCCGGTAAACTATGGGAACTGGGGCAAGAACTTGGCTGGCTTTTAGGTTTGCTGGATATGTTTTTGTTTCTGGTAACATGGAAATCTGGTCTGGACTTGGCCTACTTCTGTGGTTACTTGATGTTGATGTTGGTTCCGGTAACTTATGGCAACCTAGTCTGGAATTTGGCCTGGCTTCTGTGTTCTCGATCTGATTTTGGTTCCGGTTACGATGGGAGCCCTGGTTTGGCTTAGTCCAGGTTCTGTGGTTTTGGCCTTGATCTGCTTTGGTTCTGGTAACTAATGGCAAATTGGTCTGGTCTTCGGGTTTGGCTCTGGGTCTTGGTGCTGGGTTCGGTCTTGTCCTGACTTGGCCCACCTTTTGTGGTCCGCCTTGATTCTGATTTCTGGGTCTGTAACTATAGTAACCTGGTCTGGGACTTGTCTGGTAACTGGTCTGAGACTTGGTCTGGATGTTGGCTGTGGTCTTGGTCTGGGTCTTGGTTTGGCTTTTTGTGGTTCGCACTTTATATATTTTTTTGGTTCTGGTAACTATGGCAACCTGGTCCTGGTCCTGGCCTGGGTCTTGTTTGGCTTTTGGTGGTTCGCCTTTAACTATTTGGTTTCTGGTAACTCTGGCAACCTGGTCTGGGTCTTGGCTCGGGCTGGGTCTGTTGGTCTGGGTCTTCGTTTGGTTTTTGGGTCTTGGCTGGATTTTGTGGTTTGCCTTGATAGTGTTTTAGCTCTGGTAACTATGGCAAACACTGGTCTAGGTCTCCGGTCCTGGGTCTTAAGTCGGGTCTTGTCTTGCGTTCTGGGTATTGGTTCGGGTCTTGGTTGGGTCTTGTTCCTGGTCTTGGTTTGGTCTGGGTCTTGGTTGGATTTGGTCTGGGTTCGGTTCGGGTATTGGTTCAGACTCTTGGTTCGGGTCTTGGTCCTGGTCTGGGTCTGGTTCGGTCTGGGTCGGGTCCTTGGTTCGGCGGCTTGGTCTTGGTTCGGGTCTTGGTCTCGGTCTGGGCTTGTTTGGGTCTTGGTCTGGGTCTTGGTCTGAGTTTTGTTCGGGTCTTGGTTTGGGTCTGGGTCTTGGTTCGATCTCGGGTCTGGGTCTTTGGTTGGGTCTTGGTTTTGGTCTTGGTTCTGGGTCTGGGTCTTGGTTCGGATCTGGGTCTGGTCTTGGTTGGGTCTTTGGTTTGGTCTTGGTCTGGTCCTGGGTCCTGGTTTCGGGTCTTGGTTGGGTCCTTGGTTCAGGTCTTGGTTTCTGGGTCTCGGTCCTGGTTCGGGTCTTGGTCTCGGTCTGGGTCTTGGTTCGGGTCTTGGTTTGGCTCTTAGGTCTTGGTTCGATCTGGGTTGTGCTTCGGGTCTTGGTCTCGGTCTGGCTTTGGTTCGGATCTTGTTCTGGGTTTGTCTGGGTCTTGGTTCGGTCTTGGTCTGGGTCTCGGTCTTGGGTCTTGGTTTCGGGTCTTGTCTGGGTCTCGTCTGTTCGGGTCTTGGTTCAGGTCTTGGTTTGGGTCTTTGGTCTGGGTCTTGTTCAGGTCTTGTCTGGGTCTCGGTCTTGGTTTCGGATCTTGGTCGGGTCTTGTTCGGTCTTAGGTTTGTGGTCCTTGGTCTGGGTCGGGTCTTGGTTCGGATCTTGGTCTGGCGTCTTGGGTTCGGCGTCTTGGTCTGGTCTTCGTCTGGTTCGGGTTTTGGTCTTGGTTCGGGTCCGTCTGGGGGTCTTTTGTTCCTGTCCTTGAAAAGTCCTGAACGGTTGAAAATCCCCATTTAGTTGTTTGTATTATAGTGCTTAATTGTGAAAATCCTTTTAAGTTGTATTTAATACTGCTTTTATTGTGAAATCCCATTTAGTTGTATTATACTGCTTTTATTGAGAAAATCCCTATTTAGTTGTATTATAGATGCTTTTACTTGTGAAAATCCATTTAAAAAGTTGTATTAATAGTGCTTTCATTGTAAAGATCCCATTTAAGTTGAATTATAGTGCTTTTATTGTGAAATCCTATTAAGTTGTTAATTAATACTGCTTTTATTGTGAAATCCCATTTAGTTGTCATTATACTGCTTTTATTGTGAAAATCCCTATTTAGTGTATATAGTGCTTTTATTTGAAATCCCCATTTAGTTGTATTATACTGCTTTTTATTGTGAAAATCTCTATTTAGTTGTATTATACTGCTTTTTTTTGTGAAAATCCATTAGTTGTATTATACTGCTTTACATGCAAAATTCCATTATAAAGTTTGTATTATATAGGTTTTCATTGCGAAAATCCCTATTTAGTGCATTAATTGTGTTGTTAATTGCAAAAAATCCCTATTTGTTTGCAGAAACTGTACAAACTGTTGAAATTGCGTAGTATTTGAAGCTCACTGAAAATCCTGAAAACTGTTGAAACTGAACTGCTGAAGTCCTGGGTTTCAAACTGCTGAGTCTTGAAAACTCCTGAATCCTTACAAAACTGTTGAAATCCTTAATCTGTTGCGAAGTCTTTTGAACTGCTGAAAATTGCTTACACAAATCACTAATATGTTGCAGAAACTGTACAAAACTGTTGAAATTGCGTAGTATTTGCAAGCTCCGAATTCCTTGAAAGACTGTTAAAAACCTTAACTGCTGAATTCCTTGAAGTTCCTGAATCCTGAAAATCCTCCAGTCGCTTGAAACTGTTGAAACTTGAAAACTGCTGAAGGTCAATCTCCCATGGCTGACGCCATGGAGATTGACTGTCTTAGAAACTGCTGAAGTCCTTGTTTCCAAACTGTTGAAAACCTTGAAAACTGCTGAAATCCTTGAAACTGTTTGATCCTTTAAAAAGGCTGTTTAAAGTCTTTGAAACTGGCTGAAATCCTTGAAACTGTGAATCCTTAACTGTTAAAGTCTTTGATAACTGCTGAAATGGTCTTTAGCTGTAGAATGGCTGAAAGGCTGAATGTGCCTGAAGTCCTATTAAACATGGGCCTATTAAAATGATGGCAGAGATTCCTTCAATACAATGAATGGCCAGAATTCCCAAGCCCGTAGAAAAACTGGGAAAACTGCAAAAGGCTGATTTTTTTCTGATAACTGACAAGTTGCGGAAAGCTGAACATGCACAAACTGCAGAAATTGCTGAAACATGTGAAAAAACTGCAGAAATCTGTGAATTTGCGGAAGCCCCATTATAAGTCAATGGAAAAATCGACCGATTTTTTGCCCGATTGCGGAAAAAAACCCGGAAATCGCAGAAGTCAAAAGTAATAGCAATAATCTCTCAAAGCAATCGCGGAACGTTTTGATGTATAAAGTTGTGAAATTGCAGAAACTGTGAAAGCTTGTGAAAACTGCTGAAACACGGGAAAAAGATATAAGTTTAATAATAAGAGAACATGCAAACCAATTATGACCTGCGGAAGATCCGCAGTCATCAATAATAATAAAGACTGTGAAATAACCAAAATTATTCGACATGCGGAAAGTCCGCAGTTCCAATAAATAATAAATAACATGCAAACCGAATTTTACTGGCGGAAGATTCCGCAGTCAACTAATAAAGAACATGAAAAACCAATTATTGATTGCCGGAAAGTTCCGCAGTCATCACTAGAAACTGTTGCAATGCTGCGCCATTCGATTGACTCGGAACAGCTCTTATGCCGAACATCTTGAAACTCCTGAAGTCCGTTGGAAACTGTTGAAACTTTGAAACTGTGACAACTTGAAACGTGTTGAATACTTTGCAAAACTCGCTAAAATTCCTTGAAACTGTTGAAACCTTGAAATGTTGAAACCTTGAAACTTCCCTGAAAATCCTTGACTGAAACTGTTGAAACCTTGAAACTCCTAAATCTTGAAACTGTTGAACATCCTTGGAAACTGTTTGAAAACCTTGAAACTGTTGAAAACTTGAAACTGTTGAAACCTTGAAACTCTGAAATCCTTAGAAACTGTTGAACCTGAACCTCCTGAAGTCCTTGAAAACGTTGAAAACTTTGAAAACTTCCTGAAATCCTTAAAGTGTTGAAACCTTGAAACTCCTGAAATCCTTGAAACTGTTGAAATCCTGAAACTGTTGAACCTTGAAACTCCTGAAATCTTGAACTGTTGAAAGTCTTGAAACTGTGAAACCTTGAAACCCTGAAAAATCCTGAAACTGTTGAAAATCCTTGAAACTTGTGAAACCTTGAAACTCTGAATCCTTGAACTGTTGAAAATCCTTGAAACTGTTGAAACCTTGAACTCCTGAAATCCTTGAAACTCCTGAAATCCTGAAACTGTTTGAACCTTGAAACATCCTTGAAGTTCCTTGAAACTGTTGAAACTTGAAACTCTGAAATCCTTAAAGGCTGTGAATCTTGAAATCCTGAAATCCTTGATAACTGTTGATAATCCTGAAACTGTTGGAAACCTTGAAACTCTGAACATCCCTTGAAACTGTTGAACATCCTTGAAACTGTTTGAAACCTTGAAACTCCTGAAATCCTGAAAACTCCTGAATCCTTGGAAAACTGTTGAAACCTTGAACTCCTGAAGTCCTTGTTATTACTGTTGAAACTTTGAACTCCTGAAATCCTTAAAGCTGTTGAATCCTTGAAAACTCCTGAAATCTTGAACAACTGTTTGAAAATCCTTGAAAACTGTTTGAACTTCGAAACTCCTGAAATCCTTGAAACTGTTGAACATCCTTGAAACTGTTGAATACCTTGAAACTCCTGAAATCCTTGAAACTGTTGAAATCCTTGAACTGTTGGCACCTTGAAACTCCTGAATTCCTTGAACTGTTGAAATCCTTGAAATCCTGAATCCTTAAGCTGTTAACCTTGAAATTCTGAAATCCCTTGAAAACTTGTTGAATCCTTGAAACTGTTGAAACCTTGAAACCCTGAATCTTGAAACTGTTTGAAATTCCTTGAAACCTGAAATCCTTGAACTGTTGAAACCTTGAAACTCCTGAAATCCTTGAAACTGTTGAAATCCTTGAAACTCCTGAAAATCCTTGAAACTCCTGAAATCCTGAAACTGTTGAAAACCTTGAAACTGCTGAAGTCCTTGAAACTCCTGAAATCCCTGAAAACTGTTGAAAACCTTGAACTCATGAAATCCCTTGAAACTGTTAAAACCTTGAAACTCCCTGAAAATCCTTGAAGCTGTTGAAACACCTTGAACTCCTGAAATCCTTGAACTGTTAAACCTTGAAATCTGAATATCCTTGAACTGTTGAAACCTTGAAAACTCTGAAATCCTTGAAACTGTTGAAACCTCGAACTCCTGAAATCCTTGAAACTGTTGAATCCTTAAACTGTTAAAGTCTTTGAACTGCTGAATGGCTTTTGCTGTAGAAATTGGCTGAAAGGCCTGAATGTGCCTGAAGTCTATTAAAATGTATGGGCATAAAAATGAATGGCAGACATTCTCACATTACAATGAAATGGCAGAATTCCAGCCCGTAGAAAAAAATGGAAAACTGCAGAAGGCCGATTTTTCTGAAACTGACAAGTTGCGAAAGCTGAACATGTACAAACTGCAGAATCTGAACTGTGGAAAAAACTGCAGAATCTGTGAATTTGTCGGAAAGCCATTATAATCATGGAAAAATCGGCCGAAGTCGGCCAATTGTGGAAGAACGAAGTCGCTGAATCCAAAAGTAATAGAATAATCTCTGAAACACATGCTGAACATTTTTATGTACTAACTATTTGTTGGAAAATTGCTGAATAAACTGTGAAAGCTGTGAGAAACTGCTGAAAAATCAAGGAAAAAAAATACTATAATAATAATAACTAAATTTTGCAGATGGCTTCGAAGCATTGCGATTGACTGCGGAATAGTTTCTAATGCAGAAGTTAATCTGAAAAATCCTTGAAATTCCTTGAAAATGCTGTGAAACCGGTTGAAATACTTGAAAAATTCCTTTGAACTTCCTGGAAAATCCCTTGAAATCTACCTGATATTCTGGAATCTCCTGAAAAACTCAAAACTCCTAAAATCCTTCAACTGTTTAACCTTTAAACTCCTGAATCCTTGAAACTGTTGAAACTTAAAAATCACCTGAAATCCTTGAAACTGTTGAGACACTTTGAAACTCTGAAAATCCTTGAAACTCCTGAAATTCCTTGAAACTGGTCCGAATATCCTTGAAACTCCTGAAATTATTGAAGTGTACTTGAAACTGTTTTTAATTGCCCACAGACCACGCTGAAATATTTATTTCCAGTAACTATGGCAACCTGGTCTGGGACTTGGCCTGCTTCTGTGGTTTCGCCTCGATCTGATTTTGTTCCGCTAACTAATGGCATACCGTAGCCTGGACTTGGCCTGGCCTTCTGTTGGTTCGCCTCGATCTGATTTTGGTCTGGTTACTATGGGAGCTGTTTGGACTTAGCCAGCTTTCTAATGGTTTGGCCTTTGATGCTGCTTTTGGTTCTGGTAAACTATGGAAAGTTGGTCTGGTCTTGGGTTTGCTCTGGTCTTGATCGGGTTCGTCTTGGTCGCTGGACTTGGATCCGGGGTCTTGTCTGTCGGTCTTGGTCTGGACTCGTTTGCCACTTTTTGTGGTCGCACTTGGATCTGATTTTGGTTCCGTAAACTATGTAACCTGGTCTTGCGACTTGGTCTGGGTCCCTGGTCTGAGACTTGGTCCTGGATGTTGGCCTGGGTCTTTAGTTTGGGTCTTGCGTCGGTCCTTGACTCTGAGACTTGGTTTGGTTCTTGGTTTTGGCTTTTGTGGTTTGCCGTTGTAGTGTTTTAAGTTTCTGTAACTATTGGCGCAACGCTAGGTTGGTCTCCTTCGGGTTTGGTCGGGTCTTGTTCTTGGTCTGGGTTTGGTTCTGGGATCGGGTCTGGGGTCTCGTTCTGGTCTTGGTTCGGGTCTTAGTCTCGGTCTTGCTTCGGGTCTGGTTTCTTTTGGTCTGGATCTTGGTCTGGGTCTGAGGTCTTGGGTTGGGGTCTTGGTCAGGGTCTTGGTCTGGTCTTAATTGGGTCTGGTCTGGGTCTGGGTCTTGGGTTCGGTCTCTGGTCTTGGTCTGCGGTCTTGGTTAGGGTTTGTCTGGGTCTTAGTTTGGGTCTTTGTCTCGGTTCTGGGTCTTTGGTTCGGGTCTTGGTCTGGGTCTTGGTTGGGATCTGGGTCGGGGTCTTGTTCGGGCTTGGTCTGGTCTTGGTTCGGTGTCTTGGCTTGGTTCTGGGGTCTGGTTCGGAAATCTTGGTCTGGTCTGGGTCTTGTTCGGATTCTTTGGTCTGGGTCTGGGTCTTGGTTTCGGGTCTTGGGTCTTGGTCTGGGTCTTGGTTCCGATTTGGTCTGGGGTCTGGGTCTTGGGGTTCGGTCGTCTTGGGTCTGGGTCTTGGTTCGGGTCTTGGGTTTGGCTTTTGTGGTTCGCCTTGATATTGTTTGGTTCTGGTAACCTATGGCAACCTGGTCTGGGTCTTGCTCGGTCTGGGTCTTGGTTTGGGTCTTGGTTCGTTAGTCTTGGTCTGGGTCTCGGTCTGTGTTCGGGTTCTTGGTCTGGGTCTTGTCTGGTCTTGGGTTCGGATCTGGTCCTGGGTCTTGGGTTCGGGTCTTGTTCTGGATACTTGCGTCTCGGTCTTGGTTCGGGTCTTGGTCTGGTCCCTGGTCTTGTTCGGGTCTTGTCAGGGGGTCTCGGTTTTGGGTTCGGGTTTGGTCTGGTTTTCGGTCCTGGTCTGGGTCTTTGTTCCTGTCCTTGAAAATGTCCTTAGAAACGGTTGAAAATCACCATTTAGTTGTTGTATTTTAAGTGCTTTCTATGTGAAATCCCTATTTAGTTGTATTATAGTGCTTTATGGTGGAAACCCTATTTAAGTTGTATTATAAGTGCTTTTATTGTGAAAATCCCTATTTAGTTGTATTATAGTGCTTTATTGTGAAAATCCCTATTTAAGGTTTGTATTATAGTCTTTTATTGTGAAAATCCCCATTTAGTTATTATATGTGCTTTTATTGTGAAAATCCCTATTTGTTATATTATTAGTGCTTTAACTTACCTGTGAAAATCCCATTTAGTTGTATTTATAGTGCTTTATTGTGAAATCCCTATTAAGTTTGTATATCACTGCCTTTTATCTGTGAAAATCCAAATTTAGTTGTATTATACTGCTTTTATTGTGAACAATGCTCCTATTTAGTTGCATTTATCTGTTTGTAATTGTGAAATATCCCCTTTATTAGGTTGTATTATAGTGCTTTTATTGTGAAATCCCTATTTCGTTGTATTATATTGCTTTTATTGTGAAAATCCCCATTAGTTTGTTATTAGACTGCTTTTATTGTGAAAATCCCCATTTTAGTTGTATTATAATGCTTTTAAAAGTGGTGAAAATCCCTCTTTAGTTGTATTATATCTGTTTTTATTGTGAAAATGCCTGCAATTTTAGTTGTAATTATACGTGGCTTTTACGTGAAAATTCCTATTTAGTTGTATTATAGTAGCTTTTATTGTGAAATCCCTATTTAGTTGTATTAAGTGCTTTTTACTGTGAATCCCTATTTAGGTTGTACTTATACTGCTTTACATGCATAAATTCCATATAAAGTTTTATTATATAGGTTTCATTGTGAAAATCCCCTATTTAATTGCATAATTGTGTTGTACATTGCAAAAATCCCTATATTTGTTGCAGAAACTGTACAAACTTGTTGAAATTGCGTAGTAATGGAAGCTCTGAAATTTGAAACTGTGAAACCTTGAACGCTGAAATCCTTGAAGTATTCCTGAATCCTTGAAATTCACTTAAGTCCTTGAAACTGTTTGAACCGGCTTGAAGTCAATCTCCAATGTGACGCCCCATGGAGATGGACTGTCCTTGGAAACTGCTGATCCTGTGGTTTCAACTGCTGAAAGTCCTTGTAAACTCCTGAAATCTTGAAACTGTTGAAACCTGAAAACTCCTGAGTCTTGGAAACTTCCTGAATCATTAAAAACTTTGTAATCCTTTAAATACTGATTGAAGTCTTGAAGCTGCTGAAATGGCTTTTACTTAGAATGTCTGAAGACCTGAATGTGGCCTGAAGTCCTAATTACAATGCATGGGCCTATTAAAATGAATGGCTAGAATTCCCTCAATAAGGAATGGCAGAACTTCCCAACCCCGTAGAAAAACAAGTGGAAACTGCAGAGGCCGTTTTTCTGAAACTGACAGTTGAGGAAGCTGAAACTTGCACAAACTGCAGAAATTGCTGAAATGTGGGAAAAAATCTGAAACCGGTGAATTTGCGAAGCCCCATTATAAGTAATGGAAAAATAATCGACCGATTTTTGGCCGATTGCGGAAAAAAACCGGAAATCGCTGAATTCCAAAAGTAAATAGCATACATTCTCTTGAACATGCTTGACGTTTTGATGTTAACTGTTGAAATTGCTGAAAATATAAAGCTCGTGAAGCTGCTGAAAAACTGGAAAAAAGATTAAGTGGAATAATAATTAATATTTAAAAGGAACAATGAAAACAAATTTTGACTGCGGTAAGATTCCGAAAGTCAATCAATACTAGAAACGGTTGCAATGGCTTTGCGCCATTGGCGATTGACTGCGATACTGATCTAATTGCAGAAATATTGAAACTCTCACCAAGTCCTTGAACTGTTGAAACCTTGAAACTGTTGAAACCTTGAACTGTGAAATCTTGAAACTGTTGATAACCTTGAAACTGTGAAACCTTGAAACTGTTGAAACTTGAAACTCCTGAAAATCTTGAACTGTCGAAATCCCTTGAAACTGTGTAACCTGAACTCCTGAAATCCTTAAAGCTGTTGAAGCCTGAATTTCCTGAAATCCTTGAAACTGTTATGAAAGCCTTGAAACTGTTGGAAGTTGTGAAATCCCTATTAAATTGTTATTTACTGCTGTTTTATTGTGAAAATCCCTATTAAGTTGCATTATACTGCTTTACATGTTAAAATCCCTTATTAAGTGCATTATACTGTTTTAACATGTAAAAATCCCTATAAAGTTGCCATAATCTTGCTTTACATGTAAAAATCCCTATTAGTTGCATTATACTGCTTTACATTAAAAATCCCTATGAAGTTGCATTACTGCTTTACATGTAAAAATCCCTATAAGTTGCATTATAATCTGCTTTACATGTAAAATCCTATTAACGTTGCCATTATACTGTTTTACAATAGTAAAAAATCCCTATTAGTTTCATAATACTGCTTTACATTGTAAAAAATCCCTATTAAGTTGCATAAATACTGTTTTACATGTAACAAAATCCCTTTAAGGTTGCAATATACTGCTTTTAACTGTATAAATCCCTATTAAGATTGCATTATAACTGCTTTACATTGTCAAAAATCCCTATTAAGCTTGCATTATACTCGTTTTACTGTAAAAATCCCTATTAAGTTGCATAATTACTGTTTTTATATGTAAAAAATCCCTATTAAGTTGCATTATACTGCTTTACATGTAAAATCCTATTAAGTTGATATACTGCTTTAAAAGCATGTAAAATCCTATTAAGTTGCATTAACCTGCTCTTACTGTAAAAAATCCCTATTAAGTTAGCATATACTGCTTTAACATGTAAAAATCCCTATTAGTTACCCCAATACTGTTTTACATGTAAAAATCCCATTAAGTTTGCATATATGTTTAAATGGTAAAAATCCCCATTAGAAGTTGCAATATACTGTTTTACATGTAAAATCCTATTAAGTGCATTATTACTGCTTTATATCAAAAAAATTCCAATATTAAGTTGCATTGTAACTGTTTTTACCATGTAAAAATCTACTTAAGTTCGCATATCAGGCAGTTTTATACATGTAAAAATCCTATAATGCATTATAACTGCTTTACTGTAAAATCCCTAATTAAGTTGCAGTATACTGCTTTACCATGTAAAATCCCTATTAGTTGCTATTAATACTGCTTTACTGTGAAAATCCCATTAAGTTGCCATAATACGCTTAACATTAAAAATCCCTATATGCATTATATCTACTTCATGTAAAATCCCTATTAAGTTGTATTATAGTGCTATTATGTGAAAATCCTAGTTACGTTTTGCATAATTGTGTTGTAATTGCAAAAATCCCTATGTTTGTTGCAGACACTGTAAAAAACTGTTGAAATTGTATAAAGTGTTGAATTGCGAAACTCTTTACATTGTATAAAGTCTTAACATTGTATAACAGACTGTTTAATAACTCACTGACAGACTTAACTGTACAAAAACTATTAAAATGTATGGGCCTATTAAAATGAACTGGCAGAATCTCAATACAAATTAATGGCAAGACTTCCAGCCCGTAGAAAAAAATGGAAAACTGCAGAACTCTCTAAATTTTCTGAAAAACTCACATAGTGCGGAAGCTGAACATGCATCAAACTGGCCAGAAATTGGCCAGAAAATGTGGAAAAAAAATGCTTGAAAAAACCATGAATTGCGAAGCCCATTATAAGTCAATGGAAAATCGAACCGGATTTTTGGGCCGATTGCGAAAGACCATAAATTGCAGAAAGTCAAAAAGTAATACATAATTCTTGCAGATGTGGAACGTTTTGATGTATAACTTTGTGGAAATTGCAGAAACTGTGAAGATGTTGAAAGCTGCGGAAAAACTGAAAAAAATATAAAATAATAAACTAGAAACTTTTGCAATGGCTGAGCCATTGCGTTGACTGCGGAATAATGCTATTGCTCAGAAGTACCTGAAAAAAATCCTTAAAAATGCTTGAAAACTGTAAAGATACTTGAAAAGCTTTGAAACTTCCTGATAAGTCTTTTAAAAACTTCTAAATCCTTGAAACTGTTGAAACTTGAAACTACTGGATATCTTTGAAACGGTTGACACCTTGAAACTCCTGAATCCTTGGAACTGTTGAAACCTTGAAATTCCTAAAATCCTTGACACTTTTGAATTCTCAAAATTACTGAATAAATTGAACTTCTGAAATCCTTGAACTCCTGAAATCCTTGAAAAGTTCTTAAAACTGTTTCCCACACCACTGAAAATTACTCTGTAACTATGGGAACCTGGCAAGACTTGGCCCTGGAGCTTCTAGGTTTACACTTGGATATTCGGTTTTTGTCCTGGTAACTATGGAAATCTCGTCTGGACTTGGCCTACCTTCCTGTGGTTTTACTTGGATCTGATTTGTTCCGGTAACTATGGCAACCTAGCTGGACTTGGCCACCTTTGTGTCCGCCTTGATCTGAGTTTGGTTCCGGTACACTATAGTACCTGGTCTGGACTGTCTGGTTCTCGGTCTGAGACTTTGGGTCCTGATGTGGCCTGGTCTTGGTCTGGGTCTTGGTTTGGCTTTGTGTTCGTCTTGATATAATTATTTTGGTTCTGGTTAACGTAATGGCAAACCTGGTCTGGGTCTGGCTCGGTCTGGGTCTGTTCTGTTTGGGTCTGGGTCTTGGCTGGCTTTGTGTTTGCTGATAGTGGTTTTAGTTCTGGTAACTATGGCAACCTGGTTCTGGGCTCTCGGTTTGGGTCTGTGTTTGGGTCGGAATTTGTTCTTCTCTGGGTATTGGTTCAGATCTTGGTTTGGGTCTTGGTTTGCTTTTTGGTTCGCCTTGAATATATTTTGGTTTTCTGGTAACATGGAAACCTGGTCTGGTCTGGCTTCGGGTCTTGGTTTGGGGTCGGTCCTTCGATGGGACTGGGTCTTGGCTGGCCTTTTGGTGGATGCCTTGATGTGTTTTAGTTCTGGTAAACTATGGCACTTGTCTATAGGTCCTCGGTTTGGGTCTGGGGTCTTGGTAGGGTCTTGGGGTCTCGTTCTGGTTCTTGGTTCGGGTCTTAGTCTCGGTTTTGGTTCGGGTCTGGGTCTTGGTTTTTGGATCTTGGTCTGGGTCTCGGGTTCGGGGTTGGTCAGGGTCTTGGTCTGGTCTTAGTTTCGGGTCTTGTTCAGCTTTGGTTTGGATCTTGGTCTGGGTCTTGGTTCGGGTCTGTCTTGGTCTGGTCTTGGTTCGAATCTTGGTCTGGTCCCTCGGTCTTGGTTCGGGTCTTGGTTCGGGTCTTGGTCTGATCTGGTTCGGCGTCCTTTGTTCTACGGGCTGGGTCTTGGTTCGGATCTTTGGTCAGGGTCCTTGTCTGGGTCTTGGTCTGGGTCTGGTCTGGTCTTGTTCGGTCCTTGTCCTGGGTCCTGGGTCTTGGTTCGGGTTCTTGTTGGGTCTTGGTCTGGGTCTTGGTTCAGGTCTTCCCTGGTTCGGGTCTTGGTTCGGGTCTGGGTCTCGGTTTTGGTTCGGGTCTCGTCCTTGTTCAGGTCTTGGTCTGGTTCGGGTCTTGGTTTGTGTCTTGGTCTGGTCTTGGTTCGGATCTGGGTTGTCCTTGTTTGGGTCTGGTTAGATCTTGGTCTGGGTCCCGGTCTGGGTTTTTTGGGTTCGGGTCTTGGTCCGGGTTTGTCTGGGTCGGGTTTTGGTCCTTGTTTCGGGCGTCCTGTTCTGGGTCTTTGTTCCTTGTCTTGAAATGGTTGAAATCCCATTTAGTTTGTTGTATTAATAGTGCTTTTATTGTGAAAACCTATTTTAAGTTTATTAAGTGCTTTTTTTTGTGAAAATCCCCATTTAGTTGTAATTATCGTGCTTTTATTGGAAAACCCCATTTAGTGTATTATCGTGCTTTTTATTGTGAAAATCCCCATTAGTTTGTATTCATAGTGCTTTTATGTGAAATCCCTATTTTAGTTGTATTTTAGTGTTTTAATTGTGAAAAATCCCTATTTAGTTTGTATTATAGTGCTTTATTGGTGAAATCCCATTTAGTTTTATTATATGTGCTTTATTGTTGAAATCCCCATTTAGTTGTATTTACGTGCCTTTTATTGTGAAATCCCCATTTGTTGTATTATAGTGCTTTTATTGTGAAAATCCCCATTTAAGTTGTATTATTAGTGCTTTTATTGTGAAATCCCTATTAAAGTTGTATTAATAGGTGCTTTATTGTGAAAAATCCCTATTTAGTTGTATTATTAGTGCTTTTTTGTGAAAATCCCTATTAGTTGTATATAGGCTTTTTATGTGAAAATCCCATTTAGTGTATTTAGTGCTTTTATTGTGAAAATCCATTTAGTTGCTATTATAGTGCTTTTATTGTGAAAATCCCCATTAGTTTGTATTTATAGGTGCTTTATGTGAAAATCCCCATTATTGTATTATAGTGCTTTTTATGTTTGAAATGCCCTATTAAGTTGTATTATAAGTGCTTTACTTGTGAAAATCCTATTAGTTTGTATTATAGTGGCTTTTATTGTGAAAATCCCCATTTAGTTGTATTAATAGTGCTTTTATGTGAAAATCCTATTTATTGTATTATAGTGGCTTTTTTATTTTGTAAAATCCCTATTTTAGTTGTATTATAGTAGCTTTATTGTGAAAATCCCTATTATCTTGTATATAATGCTATTATTGTGAAAATCTCCCCATTTTAGTTGTATTATACTGCTACATGCCACATTCCATATAAAGTTTTATATCATAGGTTTCATTGCGAAAATCACTAATTTTAGTTGCATAATTGATGTGTAATTGCAAAATAATCCCTATATTGTTGCGAAACTGTGAAACGTTGAAATTGCGTTATATTGAAGCTCCCTGAACTCTTGAAACTAGTTGAAACCTTGAAACTGCTGAAATCTTGAAATCTCAAGTCCTGACACTGTTGAACCTTGAAACTGCTGAAGTCTTGGTTTCAAACTGCTGACGTCCTTGAAATCCTGAAATCCTAACAACTGTTGAACGTCGTTGAAACTGCTGAAATTGCTTGCAAGAAATACGCTAGTGATGTGGCGAGAGAGACGTAGGCAACACTGTTGAAATTGGTAAGTATTTTGAAGCTCCTGAAATCTGAACGTTGAAAACTTGAAACTGCTGAAATCTTGAGTCCTGAAATCCTTGACTTCCTCCAAGGTCCTTGAAACTCGTTGAAACCTTCGAAAACTGCTGAAAGGTCCCCCCCCAATCCCCAATGGGGCTTGACGCCATGGAGCTTGGACTGTCCTGAAAATGCTGAAGTCCTTCGGTTTTCAAACTGCTGAACTCCTTGAACTCCTGAAATCACTTGAAATGTGAAACTTGAATACGGCTGAAGTCCTGAAACGGCTGAATCCTTAAACTGTTGAATCCTTAAACTGTTTGAAGTCTTGAACTGCTGAAACTGCCTTTTAGCTGTAGAAATGGCTGTAAGGCCCTGAATGTGCCTGAAGTCCTATTAAATGCATCGGCCTATTAAACTGAATGCAGAATTCTCAATACAAAGAATGCAGAATTCCCAAGCCGTAGAAAAAATCTGGAAAACGCAGAAGGCCGATTTTTTCTGAAAAACTGAAACAAGTTGGAAGCTGAAACATGCACAAACCTGCAGAAATTGCAGAAAATTGAAACTAAAAGCCTGAAAACCATGATATGCGGAAGCCCATATATAAGTCAATGGAAAAATCGCACCGATTTTGCCGATTTGCGGAAAAACCGGAATCGCTGATTCCCAAAAGTAAAGCCAAATCCTCTCCTCTTGAACATGCTAACGTTTTGGGATGTATAACTTGTTTGAAATTTGCTGAAAAATGTGAACAGCTTGAAAGTGCCGAAAAAACTGGGAAAAAGATATAGTGGAATAATAATAATTAAAGAAGCATGCAAACCAATTATTGACTGCGGAAGATTCTCGAGTCCAATCAATATATAACTAAGAAACTTTTGCAATGGCTGAAGCCATTGCGATTGACTGCGGAATAATGCTATTGCATGAAGTCACTCTGAAAAAATCCTTAAAAATGCCTTGAAAATGCTGTGAAACGGTTGAAATACTTGAAAAATCATTGAAATTCCCCGAAGCCCTTGAATCTAATGATATCCTTGAATCTCCTGAAAAACTCAAAACTCCTAAAATCCTTGAAACTGTTGAAACTTGAAATTACAAAATCTGAAACACTTTTGAAATTCTCAAAACTACTGAAATAATTGAAACTTCTGAATCCTTGAATCCTAAAATCCTGAAAGTGTCTTTAAACTGTTCCCACACCACTGAAATTATCTGGTAACTATGGGAACCTGGGCACGACTTGGCCTGGCTTCTTAGGTTTACCTGGATAATGCGTTTTTGTTCTGGTAACTAGGAAATCTCGTCTGACTTGGCCTACCTTCTGTGTTTACTTGTCTGATTTTGGTCCGGTAACTATGGAACCTAGTCTGGAACTTGGCCCCACTTTTGTGGTCCGCCTTGACTGATTTGGGTTCCGGTAACTATAGTAATGGTCTTGGGACGTCTGGTCTGGTCTGAGACTTGGTCTGGATGTTGGCCTGGGTCTTGGTCTGGGTCTTGGTTTTGGCTTTTGTGGTTCGTCTTGATATATTTTTGGTTCTGGTAACTATGGCACCTGGTCTGGGTCTTGGCTCGGGTCTGGGTTTGGGTTTGGGTCTGGGTCTTCGTTTGGGACTGGGTCTTGGCTGGCTTTTGTGGATTGCCTTGATAGTGTTTTAGTTCTGGTAACTATGGCAACCTGGTCTAGGTCTCGGTTTGGGTCTGGGTCTTGGGTAGGGTCTTGGGTCTCGTTCTGGTTCTTGGTTCGGGTCTTAGTCTCGGTTTTGGTTCGGGTCTGGGTCTTGGTTTGGATCTTGGTCTGGGTCTCGGTTCGGGGCTTGGTCAGGGTCTTGGTCTGGGTCTTAGTTTGGGTCTTGGTTCAGCTCTTGGTTTGGATCTTGGTCTGGGTCTTGGTTCGGGTCTTGGTCTTGGTCTGGGTCTTGGTTCGGATCTTGGTCTGGGTCTCGGTCTTGGTTCGGGTCTTGGTTCGGGTCTTGGTCTTGGATCTGGTTCGGGTCTTTGTCTCGGTCTGGGTCTTGGATCGGATCTTGGTCAGGTCTTGGTCTGGGTCTTGGTCTGGGTCTTGGTTCGGGTCTTGGTCTGGGTCTTGGTTCGGGTCTTGGTCTGAGTCTGGGTCTTGGTTCGGGTCTTGGTTTGGGTCTTGGTCTGGGTCTTGGTTCAGGTCTTGGTTCGGGTCTTGGTTCGGGTCTTGTCTGGGTCTCGGTTTTGGTTCGGGTCTCGTCTTGGTTCAGGTCTTGGTCTTGGTTCGGGTCTTGGTTTGTGTCTTGGTCTGGGTCTTGGTTCGGATCTGGGTCTGGGTCTTGGTTTGGGTCTTGGTCTGGGTCTTGGTTCTGATCTGGGTCTGGGTCTTGGTTCGGATCTTGGTCTGGGTCTTGGTTTGGGTCTTGGTTCAGATCTTGGTCTGGGTCCCGGTCTGGGTCTTGGTTCGGGGTCTTGGGTCCGGGTCTTGGTCTGGGTTGGGTTTTGGTCTTGGTTCGGGTCCTGGTCTGGGTCTTTGTTCCTGTCCTTGAAATGGTTGAAAATCCCCATTTAGTTGTTGTATTATAGTGCTTTTATTGTGGAAAATCCCTATTAAGTTGTATTATAGTGCTTTTATTGTGAAAATCCCCATTTAGTTGTATTATAGTGCTTTTATTGTGAAAATCCCTATTTAGTTGTATTATAGTGCTTTTATTGTGAAAATCCCCATTTAGTTGTATTTTAGTGCTTTTATTGTGAAAATCCCCATTTAGTGTATTATAGTGCTTTTAGTTTTTTTGAAAATCCCTATTTAGTTGTATTATAGTGCTTTTATTGTGAAAATCCCCATTTAGTTGTATTATAGTGCTTTTATTGTGAAAATCCCTATTAAGTTGTATGATAGTGCTTTTATTGTGAAAATCCCCATTTAGTTGTTATTATTAGTGCTTTATTGTGAAAATCCCCATTTAGTTGTATTATAGTGCTTTTATTGTGAAAATCCCTATTAAGTTGTATTATGGTGCTTTTATTGTGAAAATCCCTATTTAGTTGTATTATAGTGCTTTATTGTGAAAATCCTCATTTAGTTGTATTATAGTGCTTTTATTGTGAAAATCCCTATTTAGTTTTTTTTTTTTTGTATTTTTTATTATAGTGCTTTTATTGTGAAAATCCCCATTTAGTTGTATTATAGTGCTTTTATGTGAAAATCCCATTAGTTGTATTATAGTGCTTTATTGTGAAAATCCTATTTAGTTGTATTATAGTGCTTTTATTGTGAAATCCCCATTTAGTTGTATTATAGTGTCTTTTATTGTGAAAATCCCTATTTAGTTGTATTATAGTGCTTTTATTGTGAAAATCCCTATTTAGTTGTATTATACTGCTTTTATTGTGAAAATCCCCATTTAGTTGTATTATAGTTGTATTATACTGCTTTTATTGTGAAAATCCCCATTTAGTTGTATTATACTGCTTTACATGCAAAATTCCATATAAAGTTGTATTATATAGGTTTCATTGCGAAAATCACTATTTAGTTGCATAATTGTGTTGTAATTGCAAAAAATCCATATATTGTTGCAGAAACTGTACAAACTGTTGAAATTGCGTAGTATTTTGAAGCTCCTGAAATCCTTGAAACTGTTGAAACCTTGAAACTGCTGAAATCTTTGAAATTCTCAAGTCCTTGACACTGTTGAAACCTTGAAACTGCTGAAGTCCTTGGTTCAAACTGCTGACGTCCTTGAAACTCCTGAAATCCTTGAAACTGCTGAAGTCCTTGAAACTGTTGAATCCTTAAAACTGTTGAAGTCGTTGAAACTGCTGAAATTGCTTGCAAAAATACCTATATTATTGCAGAAACTGTACAAACTGTTGAAGTTGGTAAGTATTTGAAGCTCCTGAATCCTTGAAACTGTTGAAACCTTGAAACTGCTGAAATCCTTGAAGTTCCTGAAATCCTTGAAATTCCTCAAGTCCTTGAAACTGTTGAAACCTTGAAACTGCTGAAGGTCAATCTCCATGGCTGATGCCATGGAGATTGACTGTCCTTGAAACTGCTGAAGTCCTTGGTTTCAAACTGCTGAAGTCCTTGAAACTCCTGAAATCCTTGAAACTGTTGAAACCTTGAAACTCCTGAAGTCCTTGAAACGGCTGAAATCCTTAAAACTGTTGAATCCTTAAAACTGTTGAAGTCTTTGAAACTGCTGAAATTGCTTTAGCTGTAGAAATGGCTGAAAGGCCTGAATGTGCCTGAAGTCCTATTAAAATGCATGGGCCTATTAAAATGAATGGCAGAATTCTCAATACAAATGAATGGCAGAATTCCCAAGCCCGTAGAAAAAAACTGGAAAACTGCAGAACTCTAATTTTTTCTGAAAACTGACAAGTTGCGGAAGCTGAACATGCACAAACTGCAGAAATTGCAGAAAATGTGGAATAAAATGCTGAAAACCATGAATATGTGGAAGCCCCATTATAAGTCAATGGAAAAAATCGACCGATTTTGGCCGATTGCGGAAAAACCGGAAATCGCTGAATTCCCAAAAGTAATAGCATAATTCTCTTGAACATGCTGAACGTTTTGATGTATAACTTGTTGAAATTGCTGAAAATGTGAAAGCTGTGAAAAGTGCCGAAAAACTGGAAAAAGATATAAGTGGAATAATAATATTAAAGAAACAGCAAACCAATTATTGACTGCGGAAGATTCCGCAGTCAATCAATAAAGAACATGAAACCAATTATTGACTGCGGAAAGTTCCGCAGTCAATCAATAATAATAAAGAACATGAAAACCAATTATTGACTGCGGAAAGTTCCGCAGTCAATCAATAAAGAACATGAAAACCAATTATTGACTGCGGAAAGTTCCGCAGTCAATCAATAATCTCTTGGCTTTATAGCTTTTGACAAACAGATTACAGCACTGGTAGAAGTGTCATTGTGAACAGGACTTTGTGACGTTCGTGAAAACACCCTATAGGTGCAGACGTGTCATAGGAGGGGGCGTGGCTTGGTATAGGAGTCTCTTTGACCCTTTAACACGTTTTCTGGTGGATATAAGCGGATGTAGCACACACAAGTCCTCATTCTTGCATTGGAATATTAAGCAGATTGTAGAAGTTAAGCGCCCCCTGCTGGCAGCAAAGCCTCGTCTACAGCCTGCGTTTACAAACACAGGCCTCAGGTGTTCAGTCCGCTCCGAGGACGGCCAGTTCAGTCCTTGTTTTATCTCTGAGTCCCGTCTTTCCTCAGGGTCAAAGTCGGACTTGTACGTGACTCTGACGTTACCGACGGCGACCGCCACGGCTCGCAGAACCAAGACCATCAACAACAACAACTGCCCGGAGTGGAACGAAGGCTTCAGCTTCAGGGTCCCCACCCAGACCAAGGTGAGTCCAGGAGGAAGAACAAAAACGTCATTAGTTAAGTTTGAGTTTAATTCATCTGAACTCTGCTTCGTCTCCTGCAGAACGTTCTGGAGATCAGCATGTTTGACGAGGACCTGCTCTCCAGAGACGACCTGGTCTCCACCGTCCTGCTGGACCTGGGCACTCTGGACATGGACTCCAAACTCAGAAAAGTCTTCAACCTGAGCCCCGAGGTCAGACCTTCTCTCAGTCACATTTCCCTCAGCTGTGATCGTATCGTTTAAGGCGAGACGCTGCAGGGGAATAGGGAAAACATTTAGAATAAGACCAGTTTTTTACTCTGACGCTAAAACTGGAAGATGTTAAGGAGAAAACTAGACACAAATCTTAAAATTGCAGGAAAAATCTCTGTTTTCACTGCAGCGTCTCCACTTACATGATTAAAGTAGCCGGGTGTTTGTGTTTCAGTCGGAGGACGTTCTGGAGATGGAGTTCGAGTTGAGCAGCAGGTGAGAGACAGAACTAGTGCTGGATTTACGGCTCTTTCCGGGAGCCGAGTCTTTGGGATCTGTTCATTTCAAAGGTTCAAAAGACTGACTCTCTGTGTAAAAGTCTGGATCTTCACTACAGTGTAAATTCTTAAAGAGGGGGTATTATGCTTTGTTCAATCACATAGCTCCAGTCTATAGCATACTACAATGATGACGTAACCTTCTGTTGGTCTGTATATGCAGTAAATTAAAATAACTGCCTTGAATAAAATTGCTCTCTCAAAATGGCTGTACTGAACGTCTTGAAATAGCCTCTGTCTCTTTAAGAAGCTTTCCGACACGCCCCCTTCAGCACACTGCTGTGGCATCTAAACAACACTACTGTGCGGGGAGGGGGCTCTGCTGAGCTGAGGAGCAGTGGTTGGTGGCTTGGCTGGTGACGAAAGGTCCAGAGGCGTCTCCAGGAGGTGGGGGCGTTCCTAGGAGGACTGAGGCATAGCTACACCTAAAATGGCTGCCGTCTAAGTTTTTACTGATTACTCAAAAATATGTGAATGAGCCAAGGCAACACTCCAGGCATGTGTTTAATGAGGGAATGACATAATAACATGATATAAAGCTTGAAAAAGTCCATTTTACATAATACCCCCCCTTTAATGTTAACATTCAAGATCAGTTTTCTTCCCCCAGCATATAATCCATCTCTCCATTTGGTCAAAAGACATAAGAAGTTTAACATAGTTGTTGCATTTTTTAAAATGCACTTTGTTTTAATGCACTATTCACTGAAAAGAAGGAAGACAAACTAAACACGTACATTAGGGGCATGAGACTTAACTGTTTCACTTTTAATGCAACACAAGACTCCCACACACCAACACAAAGGTTTATCCTTTCTCAGGGACCAAATGGATGGCCAGGATTCTATTGTTTTTTCAATAGTGGCCGGTTATTTATTTATTTTTTAAACACTAAATTCAGTTATGGACACTACAGATGAAGAGAAGGGGAACAAACTCAAAATTACAGTATACCCTTTGAATTTTGATTTAGCAATATTACATTAACTTTACTATCATAATGCATATCCATTGATTTCTGTTTGCAAACACCTCCTCACCTACACATATATCTTAAATATCGATATATCGCCCAGCCCTAGGTTCTATATGACAATTATTTTAGTATCGGTATCGAAATACGTACGGTTTAAGCTGGTATAGGAAAAAAAAGATCTAACGGTACCCAGCCCGAGGAACAAATCTTTTTTTAAGGGTTCAAAGCTCAATAAAATCAGGAACTAGTTAGTTAAAAATCCCACTGAAAAAAGGTTAAAAAGTAAAGTGTGGAGTCTGCAGGAGTTTCCCCACTCACCCACGACGGTCATGAGCATGTTGTCCAGCAGCAGGGCCACGAAGACGATGAAGAGGATGAGTCTCCGGGACCGGTGCTCCTCCCTGAGCCACTGCCGAAAGCCGTACAGCCACTCCAGCACCATCGCCACGGGAACGGCGAGGAAAAATCACAGAGAAACAGGGACCGAGGTCAAGAAAAGAGCTGGAAACCACGTCGGGGAATCTGCAGAAAAATGTGGAGAGAATGTGAGGAAACGTGAAGAATGGAATAAGAAATGGAATGTCCAGGTTTTAGTCCATGTTTAGTTCCTTTAAGCGCCTCTGTGGTGATGCTCAGGAGCAGACTGTTGCTCTGGCAGAGTCCGGAGCTGAGAGGGACCAGGGGGGAGGAGACACGTGTGGCTCAGATGCCCTCCCACAGGAACATCAGCCAATGGAGTGAATGGAAACACACACAGGTTTGGGGGAAGTTAAAATAGGCTGCGAGAATTTGGAAGTGATTGGATTAAGATTAAGATGTGCAAATTAACAAGAGAGACGTCAAGAGATGAGGGAAGAAAGTGGAGAAAATACAAGGAGAAAAATGTGGAAGAAATGTTGGGGAAAAGTGGTAAAAAAGTAGAAAACATTTAAGAAAAATGTGGAGAACATTTGAGAAAAGAAAAGGTGAAAAACATTGATGGAAATGGGAGAATTTGTTATTATTTTTTCTAATGGGAAAAGAGTGGAGAATGGGGGGAGAAAACAATGGGGGGAAAATAGCGAAAAAAATAAAGAAAAAAGGACAAAAAAATTAGGAAAAGTGGAGAAAATATCGGGGAAAGGGGAGTAATTTGAAAAAAAAAATGAAAAAAAAATGGGGAAATTGTGAAAAAAATTGAGAAAAAACTGTAAAGAAATGAGGAAAAAGTGGAGAGAAAATAGTGTAAAAAAAACAGGGGGATGAGGAAAAACATTAGTGCAGGTTTTTCTGCCCGTTTGTCTGTTTATCTTTTTGTGCGACAAAGTGATGTAAATGTAGACGTTTGCTGCACGTTTAGCAAATAAATGTGATCGATGTCGTCCAAAACTGCAGAATCCGAGTCTGTTTCATATGTTTTGTATCTGCTGCACGTCTACACGGCAATGTCATTATTTTGCGAGATATTTTAGATTTAAAGCCGTACAATTCATTCAACAACTTTCCGGGTGACACAGATTCTGATTGAGAGAATAATAAGAGTCAAATCAAATAAAACAGTAAAAGGAGACGAAATGCTGCGATCACACTGAGGAGCTGATTATACGTAACTCAACACTGCCCCCGTCTGGCTGTGCACCGACACCGCACCGAGAAATGAAAATGAAAATGATGGGGAAAAAAATACTGGTTACAAAGTGGCTTAAGGAAAACACAGTCAATTGCTGCATCTGAAACCATTAAACTATAGCCTCTAAGTGCTAACACTAGCAACTAATCCTTAACCTTTCATGGGCTCAGCTGTTAGATCTCTATGCAGTTAGTGAACTAGAGCTTCAGCAGCATTTGCCCAATTCCACCGTCCTTACCCAGGGGAAGGGGAAGTGACATCACCAACAGCTGTTCTTCTTCTTCTTTAAAGTTCAGTGCAGGCCAAACAAAAGCGCATACCGCCACCTACTGTATATTGTCCTGCAACAACATAGTGTCCAAATAAAGACATTTAAAGGGGAACTAAAGGGCAAGACAGAGGCTCCACCCACTCCCAAAATTCCCAAAACTCCGCGAAAGAGGCGTGCCGGGAGGCCTTGGGGGAGACGGGGGGGGGGGGGGGGGGGGTAGTTGGGGGGCGATGTCTGGGGCTGTCAGTGACAGCGGCCTGCTTGCAAGCGATCGCTTGTAGCTGCACAACTCGCTCGCTCGCTATGAATCCAACTCCAACTCGCTACGGAGGCGTATGCGGGAGGGAGTGTGGGTTATATACGGCTGCAGTGATGACGTGCTCTGGTACCGTGACGTTGCATGGGTAAGGTCATTGGCCAATCACATAATTCCACTTTGGTTGAATGTTTTTAACCTGAAGAGGGCAGTAACCGCTCAGTTTTGGACCCAAAAGAGGGATTTTGAACTAATTTGCACAAAATGTCAAAATATTGAGTGGGACATGTAGACAACTCTATTTGACACCATTTAGGCAGCTTATCAGTAAAAAAAGTGGATTTGGGGTTTAGTTGCACTTTAAGGAGAAAAAAAAAAACATCCAAATGATCCTTCACATTTCCCTTTAGCCTTATTTTATCTCAACAGCTGTTTCTTAAAGCTACATTATGCAAATTAGCCATGCGGCTTAAGTTTCTACTAAATGAAGCAAAAGCACAAACTGCTTCATTTAGGCCATTTACTGAAGAGGCTCTTTAAAACCATGTGACTGAGCTGTGGGGACGACAACATGTATGAAGTCACTTTTATAAAGTTTGGCTAATGATAGTTAGCATCAGAGGTCCCTATGCTAATGTGGCTATGATAGTTAGCATCAGAGGTCCCTATGCTAAAGTGCTATGATAGTTAGCATCAGAGGTCCCTATGCTAATGTGGCTATGATAGTTAGCATCAGAGGTCCCTATGCTAAAGTGGCTATGATAGTTAGCATCAGAAGTCCCTATGCTAATGTGGCTATGATAGTTAGCATCAGAGGTCCCTATGCTAAAATGGCTATGATAGTTAGCATCAGAGGTCCCTATGCTAAAATGGCTATGATAGTTAGCATCAGAGGTCCCTATGCTAAAGTGGCTATGATAGTTAGCATCAGAGGTCCCTATGCTAATGTGGCTATGATAGTTAGCATCAGAGGTCCCTATGCTAAAGTGGCTATGATAGTTAGCATCAGAAGTCCCTATGCTAATGTGGCTATGATAGTTAGCATCAGAGGTCCCTATGCTAAAATGGCTATGATAGTTAGCATCAGAGGTCCATATGCTAATGTGCTATGATAGTTAGCATCAGAGGTCCTATGCTAAAGTGGCTATGATAGTTAGCATCAGAGGTCCCTATGCTAAAGTGGCTATGATAGTTAGCATCAGAGGTCCTATGCTAAAGTGGCTATGATAGTTAGCATACAGGCTCCTTACCCTAACTCCTTCCTAACCGACAGCCCAATTCGTACACTTCTTGTGATGTCGGACGCTGACGCACATCTAGTTTGGCGTAAGACCTCTTACCAATTTACTGGTTTCGGATGGAGAACACGTTTTGAAGTGGTCATCACAAAGTCCTGATCTCAGACCAGTTTAAATGTATTAGAGCTGCAAAGGCATAGGCACGCATGGCGGCCTACAAATGTGTCTCAGTTACACCAGTTCTGTTTGGAGGAATATTACTATTGTGAGAAGCTTGTGGAAGGAAATCCAAAACGGTTGACCCAAAATATACAGTTTAAAGGCAATGCTACGAAATATTAATGACATGCATGTAAACTTTTGGGTTTGTAAAAAGTAATTAAAAAATATATAGATATTAAAAGTTTGAGTCTGTATGAGCGACTGACATGAAAGTTTGTTTGAGATGTGAGAAAAATGCTTTGACCATGTCCCTGAAGAGTCTCCTCCTGGACTGAGCCTGGATCGGTTCAGGAGCCGCCGTGAGTCTTGGAGTCAGGGGGCGGAGCCTCTTCACAAGGATCCACAAAACAGATACAGTGGGAGGAAAAAGTAACTACATCGTTTGGAATTTCTCACATTTCTGCCTAAATTGGTCACTAAATATGGTCTGATCTTCATCAAACATTAAAGAATGAATAAACAGTGTCTGCTTAAACTAATACCCCCAAACACATGTAAACATTCACAGGACAGGGAGGAATAAGTAAGTACACCACCTGAATCTCACTGAACTGCAGCAGTTTTGTAAAGAGGAATGATCCAAGATTCATCCTGATCGTTGTGAGCGTCTGATCTGCTGCAAAAGAAGGATCAGCAGATATTTAATACAAGGGTTCACTTTCTTATTCACACGCTGTTGTGAATGTCTCAGGTCTTTCTGCAAAATATCTTCATAAACTTGTGAATTGATTTTCTATTGATGATAGGCCTGGAGGAAACAAAACAACCTCACACCCTGATGCTCCTGCTCCAGACTTCACTGAGGAGAGGGTTTAGATCAGGGGTCTCGAACTCATTTGGACTGGGGGCCACAAATGCAAATCCAATGTTGGTCGGGGGCCGCAACGAAGCCTTTTTTATTAAGTCAGTTATGATTTAGCAACTTTTTATTGTTTGCTGTAATATACCTTAAAATAGACTGTACATTAACTATCTGCACATTTTTAAGCTTCCAGAGGTTTCCAATGGGCCAAACATTTGCTGAGCTTCTAAATTAGAAATTAATACAGACTTAGACAATTAGTGTTTTTGTAATTAATCTCATTTTGGTTCAGGTAAATTGGTTCAGGGCATCAGTGAATGATCTTTCAGGAGTCAGGTCCAGTTTCTGTCTGTTGGCTTATTAGAAAGAAATGCAAAATGTACAACAAATGTCATTTTAATTTAGTGTAGAAAGGCCCAACCAGGGACTGGAGCTGATAATAAGCACCAGCAATAAGCTTCACCTCATGTAAATAATGTGGAGTCAGTGGCCTTTTGTGACCTACAGTTAGATAATGGATGGGGCTTATAGTTTTTACCATCAATGTTGCTGTAATTATTTGCAGTATTTTTATACATTTCCATATTCTCTATTTTTAATGTAACTATGGATCATGTGTTCACACGTGTCCTTAAGATTAAATTAATTGACATGATGTGCTTCTTGTGTGAGGACAATGTTGCTCTGAGAGAGAGATGGAGAGAAAAGGCTCCTCACTTTACTGTTGTGATAGCCTGGTTTTTACCATACACTCGTACTCATTTCGTTTCGTACATGTAGGGAAATTATAATTGACCGGAGTTTACGGATGGCTAAGGCCAGGCTACTGTTGTGACGCTTTAAACACTAATTACGATGTGTTCGCTTTGCAAAGTCATAAAGGTAAAGATGGTAAAGGTGCTTATTGTCATGCTGCAGTGCTGTAACTTTTCCAGCACATGTTTAGCTGAACAACTAAAGTTTCTCCCTCGCATTCTGACGGTCTCCACCTGTTTCAGAAGCTCCTCTCTCAGTCCGCTGCTGTTAGTCCGTTTCTGTGTTGAAAACAGTTGATAAATCATCTGCAAAAGCGCCGCATCTCTCTTCCCCTGTCTGATGTGGTCAATTTCACGTCCGCAGCCGCATTGGCGCTACCGTGAGGTGCCTCATGAAAAATGTAGTTCTAACATGTTTAATGCAATTTACCGGCGGGCCGCATGTAATATAAATAAGAAATCATCTCGCGGGCCGCAAAAAATTATCTCGCGGGCCGCATTTGGCCCCCGGGCCGCATGTCTGAGACTCCTGGTTTAGATGTTGGTGCTGTTCCATTTGTCCTCCACACATGACGTGTGTTCCTCCCCAACTGTTCAACTTTGGTTTGTGAAAGAGCTCCTGGATGCTCCACAGCACGACTGGAAAAATATACTGTGGACTGATGGACCCAAAGTTTTTTTCCCAATCACTTCCAAATAACGATCAGTGAAAACAGTCAGACATTTCTTTCTCGCAGCCTATTTTTACTTCCCCCAAACCTGTGTGTGTTTCCATTCACTCCATTGGCTGATGTTCCTGTGGGAGGGCATCTGGGCCACACCTGTCTCCTCCCCCCCTGGTCCCTCTCGGCTCCGGACTCTGCCAGAGCAACAGTCTGCTCCTGAGCATCACCACAGAGGCGCTTAAAGGAACTAAACATGGACTAAAACCTGGACATTCCATTTCTTATTCCATTCTTCACGTTTCCTCACATTCTCTCCACATTTTTCTGCAGATTCCCCGACGTGGTTTCCAGCTCTTTTCTTGACCTCGGTCCCTGTTTCTCTGTGATTTTTCCTCGCTGTTCCCGTGGCGATGGTGCTGGAGTGGCTGTACGGCTTTCGGCAGTGGCTCAGGGAGGAGCACCGGTCCCGGAGACTCATCCTCTTCATCGTCTTCGTGGCCCTGCTGCTGGACAACATGCTCATGACCGTCGTGGGTGAGTGGGGAAACTCCTGCAGACTCCACACTTTACTTTTTAACCTTTTTTCAGAGGGATTTTTAACTAACTAGTTCCTGCCTGGTTTTATTGAGCTTTGAACCCTCGGGCTGGGCACCGTTACATCTTTTTTTTTCTATACCAGCTTAAACCGTACGTCTTTCGATACCGATACTAAAATATTGTCATATAGAACCATGAAATAGATTAATGTTAATTTATTCCTTTTCTTTCCATTGAATTTCTTTTACATTTGTATCATGTATTTGAGGTGAAACTTCCTTTAACCACAAAAGAGCAGAAAAACAACACTTTCTACATTTTTTCTAAATTTTTCTCCTTTTTTAACAATTTTTTTTCACACTGATTCTCAATATTTCCAAATTCCCCCCAAAAATGTTGCCAACATTTTTCCACTTTAAAAACAAAGAAATATATATTTTCTCCCCTCAAAAATGTTCCCCATCTATTTCACGTCATTTTAAACTTGTTTCACTTTTATTATGTCCCTTTCTCACATCCTCATTGTTTCCTCAGTTTTTGATGACCAACAGCAGCCTCGTTCTTTCCACTCATAACTAGTTTACACAAAAACTAAACAAGATCCAAAACCCCGTCTGAGCAAATCTTTGTCACTAATATGTCACAAAACAAATATTACATCCATATAAACATCTGTCCATTATTCACAATTGTTGAAAACATCTGCAATTTGTACATTTCCGACATAAAACGCCTTATTTATAGGTGAAAACATGACATTTCCCCTCATATTTATGTCAGTAATCTACAGCAGAAGTTTCATATTGATATAATTTAAACTTTTACCCTATTCACCTGCAGCGTCTCGTCTTTAAATCACACAAAAGAAACTGCATTTCTCAAATCATAGTGAACAGTAGCTCAAATTATTTAGTAAAAAGTAGCTCAAATCATTTAGTAAAAAGTAGCTCAAATCATTTAGTAAAAAGTAGCTCAAATAATTAGTAAAAGTAGCTCAAATCATTTAGTAAAAAGTAGCTCAAATCATTTAGTAAAACGTAGCTCAAATCATTTAGTAAAAAGTAGCTCAAATCATTTAGTAAAAAGTAGCTCAAATCATTTAGTAAAAAGTAGCTCAAATTATATAGTAAAACGTAGCTCAAATCATTAGTAAAAAGTAGCTCAAATCATTTAGTAAAAAGTAGCTCAAATCATTTAGTAAAAAGTAGCTCAAATCATTTAGTAACAGTAGCTCAAATCATTAAGTAAAAGTAGCTCAAATCATTTAGTAAAAAGTAGCTCAAATTATATAGTGAAAAGTAGCTCAAATCATTTAGTAAAAAGTAGCTCAATCATTTAGTAAAAAGTAGCTCAATCATTTAGTAAAAAGTAGCTCAAATCATTTAGTAAAAAGTAGCTCAAATCATTTAGTAAAAAGTAGCTCAAATCATTTAGTAAAAAAGTAGCTCAAATCATTTAGTAAAAAGTAGCTCAAATCATTTAGTAACAGTAGCTCAAATCATTTAGTAACAGTAGCTCAAATCATTAAGTAAAAAGTAGCTCAAATCATTTAGTAAAAAGTAGCTCAAATCATTTAGTAACAGTAGCTCAAATCATTTAGTAAAAAGTAGCTCAAATCATTTAGTAAAAAGTAGCTCAAATCATTTAGTAAAAAGTAGCTCAAATCATTTAGTAAAAAGTAGCTCAAATCATTTAGTAACAGTAGCTCAAATCATTTAGTAACAGTAGCTCAAATCATTTAGTAACAGTAGCTCAAATCATTAAGTAAAAAGTAGCTCAATCATTTAGTAAAAGTAGCTCAAATCATTTAGTAACAGTAGCTCAAATCATTTAGTAAAAAGTAGCTCAAATCATTTAGTAAAAAGTAGCTCAAATCATTTAGTAAAAAGTAACTCAAATCATTTAGTAAAAGTAGCTCAAATCATTTAGTAAGTACTCAAATCATTTAGTAACAGTAGCTCAAATCATTAAGTAAAAAGTAGCTCAAATCATTTAGTAAAAGTAGCTCAAATATATAGTGAAAAGTAGCTCAAATCATTTAGTAACAGTAGCTCAAATCATTTAGTAAAAAGTAGCTCAAATCATTTAGTAACAGTAGCTCAAATCATTTAGTAAAAAGTAGCTCAAATCATTTAGTAAAAAAGTAGCTCAAATCATTTAGTAACAGTAGCTCAAATAATTTATTAACAGTAGCTCAAATTATTTAGTAAAAAGTAGCTCAAATCATTTAATAAAAAGCGACAGAAATGCAACGAAAAAGCCACAAAAGAGCAGCAAAAAAGTGACGTGATGGAAAAACGGGAGAGCTTAGAGTAGCTTTAAGCAGATGAAACTATGTACACAAGAAAGAACAGGGAATGATCAATTAAGCAGATTAAACTATACTGTAGAAAGAACACACAGTGCCTGAAGCAGTTCCAGAGTGTCCCTCATTCTGTTTATTTAGAACCAATGCCAGAAAGTGGCTCATGGACACAGACTTGTGAACACTAGTTAATAAATCAATCAATGAAGCGGAAAGCGTTGTATTCACCTCATTTGAAAGCTACAGTGGGGAAAAAAGTATTTAGTCAGCCAACAACTGTGCAAGTTCTCCCCCTTAAAGGAGCTGTGTGGAGTTTAGCAGTTTTGTGCTCGCAATTGCCCCCTCAGGCCAAACGTGTAACTGCAGCCTCGATGATAAGCTCGTGCATGAGGCGCTCAGGCTTTACGAGCACCAGAAATAACAGTCCCGTCCTGGTCAGTTTACAGATTTGCAGGCATGACTTCAACTGAGGTAAGAAACGTTACTGATTTGTAAGATATTTAGACCAAATCAGTTTGAGTGAATGTTTCCCAAGATAAAATACTTGAGCAAATGCAGCAAAGTGAATCGAGTGAAGAAACCAAGTAATACATATAAACGAATAATTGACGTTTGAAGGAGGGGAAAAAATACTTGTATACTTAGTATGCATAAACGCAGGCCTAATTGAAATAATAAAATAATTCCACTGGTAGAAATGCTACTAGGAAAAGCCAAAATAGTCTCTTCAATTCCCTGGGCCCAAAGTTAGCGTAGCTAACTCCTAAACTATATTGTAAATGGCACATGTTCACTTTTTGTAGTCGTGTCACTGCTTATAAATCCGTGAACAGTCAGGCTTATTTTGCGGCCAAGAAAAGCTAACATTAGCAACATTATTTTAGTTTATTTATTTGTTTGAGCAGTTAACCTGCTCAAAGGGAGTAGGCTGAAGCCAAAGGCTTATAAGCGCCCACCCCAAAATAAAAATAGTAACATTACATTTAATATTTACAAGGTAGCAAATCATAAACAAAGGAACATAGGGCAAAGTAACAATAAATGATGAAGAATAAGACAAAAACAACAGCAAAATAAAGAACAAAATAATGTGCTACTTTTATGTTATAAAGGTTCATTAATACATATTATACTCTGAGATCTTGCTACTTCCCAGTTGTCATTACTATCCTCAATATAATTTAATTTGGGTTTAATTATCATTAATTATCATTATTAAAGGTGCATTAATACATATTATATTCTGAGATCTTGCTACTTCCCAGTTGTCATTACCATCCTCAATATAATTTAATTCGGGTTTATTTATCATTATTATTATATTTGTTTAATTGAGTTATATGTGAAGTGTGATGTAAGCCCTGCATAGTGAGGTGCATTAAAAAGCCAGGGTGTAGAACGGGCCAGTTGAAGAGGGCAGTAACTCCCCCTCAACAAACCCCCACCCAGCTGCCCTAACAGCTGATTTTGTAGATGATGTTCCTATGCTGAGTGGTGCATTAAAAGACAAGGTTTTGAGCCCGTTGGGAGGGTCCCTCTCAACAGATTCATAACTTGCCTACCCTAATTCTCAATTTGTAAATTTGAGCAATAGAATGACAACCGTTCCAAGCAGCAACACTCTTCCTTGATTATAGATAATTGATCCTACTGCGCCTCCTAGTGGCAACACATTTCTTGTTCTCTGTATATTTCAAAAGTCTTTTGTTTGTATTTATGTTTGAACAGGTTGATATTTGGACTTCGTTTCAACTCCATTTCCAGTTTATTCCACAATTGTACACCATTAACTGTTGGGCTAAAACTTTTCAAAGTTGAGCTATGTTTCTGAGTCCTAAAGTTTAATTCGTCACGTAATTCATAACAACCAGTACGTTCTTGGAACCTTCTTTGTATTTGGCCTGGCAACAGTTTGTATCTTGCTTTGTATAACATCTGTACAGTTTGGAACTCAACAATGTCACAGAACTTCATGATCTTTGATTTTAAAAATAATGAGTTTGTGTGGTCCAAAAACCCAACTTTATGAACATTATTTTTGCCATTGTAAATACAGCACCATTACCACTGTTACTACTCAAATGTTTTGTAGGTACAGCACGATTACTGTTATTACTGACACTACTAGTCTGCTACTAATACTACACAACTTCTCTGTAGGTATAAAACTATTAGATCAACTATTTTGGTAACTTCCAAATATATATGATTATTTTATGGCTTGTTTCAGTGAAGTTTGTACAACATGCACGGACAGTCAGACACCGTTGTTTTGAAGCAACAACACTTTTCCTCCACGTATTTAGTCATAATTTCTTACCTTTCAAGCAAAAATAAGCTGCGGGTCTTTTGAGAGATTCTCTCAACATTTTCCGATGTTTACTCTGGTTCTTTGCCGATCAGACTCGACTTTCGCCTTTTTTGTCACACTCGAATAAACTCTTTGTTTCTTTTTGTTATTTGGGGTCTGGGCTGGAGTTTCGATGGTGCTTGAAGCCGGTCTCCTCTTATTCTCCGCTAAATCCATCCTTCTGAAGTTACCACTCGCGCTGCAGCGTCAGTATAGAGGAGATACAGCTAATGCTACAGCTAACGCTACAGCTAACGCTACAGCTAACACTACAGCTAACGCTACAGCTGAGCGTGAACGCGCATGACGCATTACGCTGTTTGCTTGTTCGACCCGAGCATAAACTATTTAAGTGACTTTACAGGCATATAGAGGCAATTGCGGTGAAAAGGCCAGGGCTCATTCTACTCACCAGGGCATTGCTGGAGCATGTATGAGGAAGACATTTTAAATTTGTATACATTTATTTGTGGTTAAACTTATGTATAGTCCCTTTAAAAAGATGAGAGAGGCCTGTAATTTTCATCATAGGTAAACCTCAACTATGAGAGATAAAATGAGAAAAAAAAAATCCAGAAAATCACATTGTCCGATTTTTTTATGAATTAATTTGCAAATTATGGTGGAAAATAAGTATTTGGTCACTTACAAACAAGCACCTGTAACTTCTTCTTTAAGAGGCTCCTCTGTCCTCCACTCGTTACCTGTATTAATGGCCCCTGTTTGAACTTGTTATCAGTATAAAAGACACCTGTCCACAACCTCAAACAGTCACACTCCAAACTCCACTATGGTCAAGACCAAAGAGCTGTCCAAAGACACCACAAACAAAACTGTAGACCTGCACCAGGCTGGGAGGACTGAATCTGCAATTGGTAAGCAGCTCGGTGTGAAGAAATCAACTGTGGAAGCAATTATTAGAAAATGGAAGACATACAAGACCACTGATAATCTCCCTCGATCTGGGGCTCCACGCAAGATCTCACCCCGTGGGGTCAAAATGATCACAAGAACGGTGAGCAAAAATCCCAGAACCACACGGGGGGACCTAGTGAATGTCCTGCAGAGAGCTTGGACCAAAGTAACAAAGGCTACCGTCAGTAACACACTACGCCGCCAGGGACTCAGACATGTCCCCTGCTTAAGCCAGGACATGTCCGGGCCCGTCTGAAGTTTGCTAGAGAGCATCTGGATGATCCAGAAGAGGACTGGGAGAATGTCAGATGGTCAAAACTCAACTCGTCGTGTTTGGAGGAGAAAGAAAGAACACCATACCTACTGTGAAGCATGGGGGTGGAAACATCAGGCTTTGGGGCTGTTTTTCTGCAAAGGGACCAGGACGACTGATCCCTGTAAAGGAAAGAATGAATGGAGCCATGTATTGTGAGATTTTGATTGAAAACCTCCCTAACCCCCCTTCCAGAGCCTCTGCCTCAGAGCCTCAGATTTGAAAATCTCAACAGAAAAGGGGCGTTTCCTGGAGGACTAAGGAGCGCGGGAGGGGTGAGGGGTGGGAGGGGTCTGGGTCGGTGATTGACAGGCCTGAGTCATCTGACTTTTATTTACTTCAACTCGTAAACAAAGTCCGAGCATGGAGTTCCAGCGACTACACAGTAGTACAACAAACAATATACACTAAATTTACACATGATATTGAACTCTAAAACCAATACTAACAAATGTCCTAAACTAAATTCAGCAACTAATCTAGCAATAAAAGCAACTAATGACTAAAACTACAATATTCAACAACAACGGGATAACTCTACACAATTATTTATAATACAAAAAGCTATGCTAAAAAACAATCTACCTAAATGCTATAACTTATCGCAAACCTGACAATCGATGAAAATACTCTCTCGCTTTTCCTTCTCCTTCTCGCTAGGGGGGCGTGAGCGAGACTGGGCCTTTTATAGCCCAGAGCGCCAAATTCAAAAATCAAATGCAGTAAAGACCAATCGCCTGTAGATGGCGCCTCAATGACGGTTTTGGGCATAAAGTTGATCTTTAAACTAATTTGCACTAAAGTGCCAAAATTAGGACCAGGATATGTAGACAACACTATTGGACACTCATTTATACAGTTTATCATTAAAAAAGTGGATTTGAGGGTGAGTTTTCCTTTAAACATGGCTGGGTCTTTCAGCATGACAATGATCCCAAACACATCGCCCGGGCAACGAAGGAGTGGCTTCATAAGACGCATTTCAAGGTCCTGGAGTGGCCTAGCCAGTCTCCAGATCTCAACCCCATAGAAAATCTGTGGAGGGAGTTGAAAGTCCGTGTTGCCCAGCGCCTGCCCCAAAACATCACTGCTCTAGAGGAGATCTGCATGGAGGAATGGGCCAAAATACCAGCAACAGTGTGAAAACCTGTGAAGACTTACAGGAAACATTTAACCTCTGTCATTGCCAACAAAGGGTATATAACAAAGTACTGAGATGAACTTTTGTTATTGACCAAATACTTATTTTCCACCATAATTTATAATAAATTCATTAAAAATCAGACAATGTGATTTTCTGGATTTTTTTCTCATTTTGTCTCTCATAGTTGAGGTTTACCTATGATGAAAATTACAGGCCTCTCATCTTTTTAACTTGGAGAACTTGCACAATTGTTGGCTGACTAAATACTTTTTTCCCCACTGTAAGACCTACAAAACTGATCTAATCTTTTCTGCTGCGTTGCCACCGCATTTAAGTTAAGTTTTTGTCACATTTTCTACACATTTCTATTGCTTGTTTGTTGCTTTTTCATGTTTTTTCTTACCTTTTTGGTGATATTGCCCAAACCCGCTGGTTGGGCAAGACAGTTAAAGGGATATTTCAGGATTTTTGACATTGGGCCTCATTTCCTAGTTATCCAGAGTGTTGTTAATGTCTGGAGATATTTTTTTTCTTAAATTCATGCAGTTCTTATATTTGAAGAGTCTAGTGGCGCTAGGCTAGGGCAAGGCTAAAGCATTTCTATGGTCTCAGTTAGCCTGCATTAAAAACAGTCTGACCCACTCCACAGTGCACCTGAGGTAAATCACTTATAACACCAGACTAACCATATAAATGTCTGTGTTAAAGGATCTGTATCCTGCTATTTTAGCCATTCCAAAGTAAAGTATAGGCATGTATATGATATATTGAACCTCTATCACTATGGAGTACTCATTTTTGAGAGAAATATAAGTATTTTCTGGGGGTATTTTCCAAACCCGGAAGACAAGACGCTTCAATTCAGTTAACTCCGCCCCCTCTCTCCGCTCATTCCACATATACAGTATTATAAATATAAATATCGCTGCAAAAAGTGAAGTTACTTCACATAATGCAGTTATAAGCAGTTGACATGTGCAACACAGGTTCATAAATGGCTAACACACACGCTAACATACACGCTAACACACACGCTAACACACACGCTAACACGCGCGCTAACACACATGCTAACACACACGCTAACACTCGTTTTGATTGACTCACCGCTCAGCCTGGCCTCCCCATCGGGTTATGGGATCGCGTTGGTTATAAAAGTGAATCCACTTTGATTCTGGCCAAGGTTCACCAAGCATCCATCAGGTTGGTTGATAAAGTCGCTGAATCCCAGAAAGAAATTCCAACTTCTGGCGAGTGCACTCTTCTTTAGGAAGGTTGAATAGTCCTGTTCCTCTCGTAGCCAAACGTGAACCCGTGACATTATCGTTGGGTAAGAAAAAAGAACAGGCGTGTCCAGAGTAGGTTAGAAAGAGCTCCGTCTTCAAAACAACACTTATGCTGGGATCCATGGCTCCTCCAGCCGTGGGTGCGCTTGATTAGCGTCGCGGGACAGCACAGACGCGTCGGGGAGTTGCTGCTTTTTATTTTTTATTTTTTGAAAAAAAAAGAAAACGAAAAAGCTGTTTTATAAATAAAAATCAGGCCGTAAGGCAGAGGTCACTAAACGGCGGACCTCGGTCCGGATCCGGACCCATGCGCCAGCCTGTCCGGACCCGAACCTTGGATCCGAACTTTGGACCCGACCATGAATCCCCTCACACGAGCGGCTGCGTGTGCGCGCTCTCTCTCTCTCCCTCTCTCTCTCTGACTGCAGAGTGGTAAACTACAGCCCAGATGAAGAGAAAGTCCTACATCTTAGCTCCATGACACAGGTTAATTTTTTAGAAACGGTTTCGGAATGACTGAAATATGGCTAGCTAAAAAAAAAAGAGCGGAGGACGCCCTAATTAAATATGCACGCGCGTAATGCGCAAATAGCGCGGCTGCTTCCGCTCGGCAGCGAGCAGGTCAGACTTGGACTAAGCAGGGCTCAGTGTGTTGAACTGAGCAAAGAGCAGAAACACATCACTGTCAGATATTCTGTGCACATTGTGTATAATAGAGGCTACAGTTGCCTATATTCTGCTATTTAGGAGCCAATACTTATTTTTAGAGCAAAAAAAACAATAACAGGATTCAATTAATTGCATTATTTTCTAATCACAGTAATAGATTTAATAAAGGCTTAAAACTCCCCATATAACGTTGAATTAACCCCGTATGTTCCGGACCTTTGCTTGACAATTTTTTTTCAATTCGGACCTTGGTGAAATTTAATTTGTGACCCCTGCCGTAAGGCATTACATTACAGACGTCGAGCACTTCTGTTCCTTTGTGACGACACAACAGAACAGCTCAGTGGTTTACCAGGAGAGGGCGGAGCAGCTGCTCAGAGAGCAGGATTCAGGAGGATTACTGAGAACTGCGTGAATGAAGCCAAAAAACGCTCTGGGGTGTTTTTGAGAAGTAAATAGCAAAACAACATGGCTAAAAACTCCAAAAAGTCGATTTTGCATGATATAGGACCTTTAATAGAATAATGTTTGAAATATAACTGACCTTGTATCACATGAATTACCGCATTTTGAGGGACTATTTTCTCGCAGATCACTCCACCGCTGCGTTAGCTTACAGCCACGAAGCTGATGCTGCTCAAATATAAGTTATTTTAAATGATTCTATTAACACAGACATTTATATGGTTAGTCTGGTGTTATAAGTGATTTACCTCAGGTGCACTGTGGAGTGGGTCACACTGTTTTTAATGCAGGCTAACTGATACCATAGACATGCTTTAGCCTTGCCCTAGCCTAGCGCCACTAGACTCTTCAAATATAAGAACTGCATGAATTTAAGAAAAAAATATCTCCAGACATCAACAACACTCTGGATAACTAGGAAATGAGGCCCAATGTCAAAAATCCTGAAATATCCCTTTAACCCTCCTCCAGTATCTGCGTACACTGCTGTATGAATGAGAGCGTGAATTAAAGGTCTGCATAGGGATTGCGCTGTCGTCTCCTCCTTTGGACATGATTCCAGCTTTGTGAACGTTTTGTAGGCTACAAAGTGAGCTAAGCTAGGCTACTACTGCTAACCTGATGGGGGAATTTACTGATCAAATCCAGTCAGTAAATAGTTTATATTGTAGGTTAAATCGCAAAGTACAGTGCAAACATTTAACTATGAAAATACGGTTCATTAAATAGAACAAGTTAGACCTTTAATTAAGAGGATTTCTCAAGAACATGGTAAATCTGAATAAAGTAACGTGTCGTTGAGTGCTCTGTAATGTAGATACATACAAAACGGCACAAGGAAAGACAAGAGTTTCCTACAGCAAATATAGTGTATGTACTTTTTTTGTCTTGGTATCGAAATCGGTGTCGAAAATCAGGTTTTATTTGCAGTATCGAAATAGAGTTTCAAATTTACTACCCCATATTTTAGTATTGTACCTGTTGCCGTCCGGAACTTCAAGAAAAATACCTCAGGAGAGTGAGTTCTTTCGAAGAAGTCTTTATTTGATTAAAAGCGCACACACAAGTTACATCATAACAACATCGGGAAGTCTGCCGAGCAAATCTCGTGCCCATCTCTATATACTTGTTAGTTCCGCCTCTATAGTCCAGATGCACAAACTGACATCATCTCACACATTACATCACTAACATTGTATCTCAACCAAAATGGATCTGCCAGTACTTTTTTGAGGTAGGACATTTATTGAAACAATGTTATAACAGAATCATAAGACAAAGATCACGTTGTTCTCCTCCTAACTAGTACTAGATAAGGCTTAAGCAAGTAGCAATACATTTCTATATTTAACAATTGCTTTAGTTTGAGCTTCTAAACTCTAGGAGGCGATACAGAGTTCCACTGGTTACAAAGGCTGAAGAAATCTTTTGTCCCTTGTGCTGTGGGAATTATGAATGAAGCAGCAAAACACAAGATACAGATATACACTGAACTGCTCTCTATATATTTTTTGTACATTTTTTTTCTATGTATTTTTCTGCTAGGCTTGTTTCTATTGTCCTTGTCTTGTGTTTTTATGTGTCGGTGAGCCAAAGATGAATTTCTACCTGAATTTTTTTGGGTAATTATTATTTTGTTCTCCTCAAAAGTCGCCCAATTTGTCAAATTTTCTTAAAAATATCTACATTTCACTTCGTTCCTTTGCTTAACCTAATGTTTCCAAATCTTCAGGGCTGATAAAAGCGTAGATTAATTAAGTTTAAAATGTTGTTTTGTCTCCTCTCAGTTCCCATCATCCCCAAGTTCCTGTATGAGCAGGACATGGCCGAGGCCCCGACCCAGAACGGCAGCGTCTCCGCTTCGTTCCACAGCATCGTGTCTCTGTACAACAACTCTGTGAATATGTCGAGCACTGCGGCGGTCTCCCCGGTCTCCTCCCCGGTCACCACGGTCTCCACGGTAACGAGTCCCGGTCCCGGGAACTCGTCCGACTGTCCTACGTCCGAGTCCAGCCAGGTCAATGAGAACGTGAAGGTTGGGATGCTCTTGGCCTCCAAGTCCATCGTGCAGCTGCTCACCAACCTCTTCATCGGACCCTTAACCAACAGGTGAGACCACGCCCCATGACCACGCCCCCCTGACCACATCACCCTGACCGACAGGTGAGACTACGCCCCCATGACCACGTCACCCTGACCGACCGGTGAGACCACGCCCCCCTGACCACGTCACCCTGACCGACAGGTGAGACCACGCCCACTGACCACACCCACTGACCGACAGGTGAGACCACGCCCACTGACCACACCCACTGACCGACAGGTGAGACCACGCCCCCCTGACCATGTCACCCTGACCGACCGGTGAGACCACGCCCCCATGACCACGCCCTCCTGACCGACAGGTGAGACCACGCCCCCATGACCACATCACCCTGACCGAAAGGTGAGACCACGCCCCCATGACCATGTCACCCTGACCGACCGGTGAGACCACGCCCCCCTGACCACATCACCCTGACCGACAGGTGAGACTACGCCCCCATGACCACGTCACCCTGACCGACCGGTGAGACCACGCCCCCCTGACCACGTCACCCTGACCGACAGGTGAGACCACGCCCACTGACCACACCCACTGACCGACAGGTGAGACCACGCCCACTGACCACACCCACTGACCGACAGGTGAGACCACGCCCCCCTGACCATGTCACCCTGACCGACCGGTGAGACCACGCCCCCATGACCACGCCCTCCTGACCGACAGGTGAGACCACGCCCCCATGACCACATCACCCTGACCGAAAGGTGAGACCACGCCCCCATGACCATGTCACCCTGACCGACCGGTGAGACCACGCCCCCCTGACCACGTCACCCTGACCGACAGGTGAGACCATGCCCACTGACCACACCCACTGACCGACAGGTGAGACCACGCCCACTGACCACGCCCACTGATCGACAGGTGAGACCACGCCCACTGACTGACAGGTGAGACCACGCCCCCTGACCACGTCACCCTGACCGATAGGTGAGACCACGCCCACTGACTGACAGGTGAGACCACACCCCCCTGACCAGGCCCCCTGACCACGCCCACTGACCGACAGGTGAGACCATGCCCCCTGACCAGGCCCCCTGACCATGCCAACTGACCGACAGGTGAGACCACGCCCACTGACCAGTCCCATTGACCACGCCCACTGACTGACGGCCCTAGTTTAATCCCTTTGTCTGCACATGCACCCTGTGTATATTCCTCCCGTCTTTAGCTGCTGCTGTCTCCCACAAAAGAAATGACCATATTTGGATTACAGCGTCACCTCGGTCACAGCCTTTCCTGCTACACGTGGATACCAAACATGTCTGTATTTGTGAATGAATAAGCGTGGGAAAGACCAGGGAGCCACACAGACATGTTGGAGTCACTTCCTGGATAAATCTCCGGTGTGCGTTTCTATGCAAACTAACTCCGAGCCTGGATGAGGGCAGTGTTGGGAGGGCATCCGGAGTAATGTTCTAATGCCGTGTGGTTTGTGTGTTTCAGAGTCGGGTACCAGATCCCCATGTTCATCGGCTTCTGCATCATGTTCCTGTCCACCATTAGTCAGTGACTCTCTTCTCTAAATCTAACTATTATGAACTTGTTTATGGGTGAATTAAGTTTTTAATTTGGTTTTTCACTTTCCCTTCAAGGCCACTATTATTGTGGCAGGTTTAGACTCTCTTTAGCCCCTGGGTTAGACTCTCTTTAGCCCCGGTTTAGGTCCTGGATTAGACTCTCTTTAGCCCCTCTCAAACCCCTCTTTAGCCCCGGTTTAGGTCCTGGATTAGACTCTCTTTAGCCTTGGTTTAGGTCCTAGATTAGACTCTCTTTAGCCTTGGTTTAGGTCCTAGATTAGACTCTCTTTAGCCTTGGTTTAGGTCCTGGATTAGACTCTCTTTAGCTCCGGTTTAGGTCCTAGATTAGACTCTCTTTAGCCTTGGTTTAGGTCCTGGATTAGACTCTCTTTAGCTCCGGTTTAGGTCCTGGATTAGTCTCTCTTTAGCCCCAGTTTAGGTCCTGGATTAGTCTCTCTTTAGCCCCGGTTCAGGTCCTGGATTAGTCTCTCTTTAGCCCCTCTTAAACCCCTCTTTAGCCCCGATTCAGGTCCTGGATTAGACTCTCTTTAGCCCCGGTTCAGGTCCTGGATTAGACTCTCTTTAGCCCGAGTTTAAGTCCTGGATTAGACTCTCTTTAGCCCGAGTTTAAGTCCTGGATTAGACTCTCTTTAGCCCCGATTCAGGTCCTGGATTAGACTCTCTTTAGCCCCGATTCAGGTCCTGGATTAGACTCTCTTTAGCCCTGGTCCAGGTCCTGCATTAGACTCTCTTTAGCCCGAGTTTAAGTCCTGGATTAGACTCTCTTTAGCCCCGATTCAGGTCCTGGATTAGACTCTCTTTAGCCCCGGTTTAAATCCTGGATTAGACTCTCTTTATCCCCAGTTTAGGTCCTGGATTAGACTCTCTTTAGCCCCAGTTTAGGTCCTGGATTAGACTCTCTTTAGCCCCAGTTTAGGTCCTGGATTAGACTCTCTTTAGCCCCGATTCAGGTCCTGGATTAGACTCTCTTTAGCCCCGATTCAGGTCCTGGATTAGACTCTCTTTAGCCCCGGTTCAGGTCCTGGATTAGACTCTCTTTAGCCCGAGTTTAAGTCCTGGATTAGACTCTCTTTAGCCCCGATTCAGGTCCTGGATTAGACTCTCTTTAGCCCCGGTTCAGGTCCTGGATTAGACTCTCTTTAGCCCGAGTTTAAGTCCTGGATTAGACTCTCTTTAGCCCCGATTCAGGTCCTGGATTAGACTCTCTTTAGCCCCGATTCAGGTCCTGGATTAGACTCTCTTTAGCCCCGATTCAGGTCCTGGATTAGACTCTCTTTAGCCCCGGTCCAGGTCCTGCATTAGACTCTCTTTAGCCCCGGTTCAGGTCCTGGATTAGACTCTCTTTAGCCCCGGTCCAGGTCCTGGATTAGACTCTCTTTAGCCCGAGTTTAAATCCTGGATTAGACTCTCTTTAGCCCCGATTCAGGTCCTGGATTAGACTCTCTTTATCCCCAGTTTAGGTCCTGGATTAGACTCTCTTTAGCCCCAGTTTAGGTCCTGGATTAGACTCTCTTTAGCCCCGGTTTAAATCCTGGATTAGACTCTCTTTAACCCCGGTTCAGGTCCTGGATTAGACTCTCTTTAACCCCGGTTTAGGTCCTGGATTAGACTCTCTTTAGCCTCGGTTTAGGTCCTGGATTAGACTCTCTTTAGCCTCGGTTTAGGTCCTGGATTAGACTCTCTTTAGCCTCGGTTTAGCTCCTGGATTAGACTCTCTTTAGCCCCGGTTTAGGTCCTGGATTAGACTCTCTTTAGCCCCGGTTTAGGTCCTGGATTAGCTCCTCTTAAACCCCTCTTTAGCCTCGGTTTAGGTCCTGGATTAGACTCTCTTTAGCCCCGGTTCAGGTCCTGGATTAGAAGTGTGTTTGTCTCTGCAGTGTTCGCCTTCTCCTCCAGCTACATTCTGCTGGTCATCGCTCGGTCTCTGCAGGGCGTCGGCACCTCCTGCTCCTCCGTCGCAGGTAACGACACTCCCTCTGCTCCTGACCACAGTTTCACTCTTTAAGGCGAGACGCAGAGATTCTTAGAGTAAAAAAAACAGACCAAACTCTCCCTTTACGATGTTTATTCTCTGACGTTTTGTTGCTTTGAGTCTGAGTTTTATCCAGGAAGTGACTCCAACATGTCTGTGTGGCTCTCTGGTCTTTCCCACGCTTATTCATTCACAAATACAGACATGTTTGGTATCCACGTGTAGCAGGAAAGGCTGTGACCGACATGACGCTGTAATCTAAATATGGTCATTTCCTTTGTGGGAGACAGCAGTTATTATACAGCTATTATAATATGCTTCTTGATTGCTTACAAAAGTAGTCGGTGCATTCAACTTCATATACAAAAATAATCCTAATAGTATCCAAAAAGTGTTGCATCAAGCGGTCAACACACTTGAGCGCTGGTCTAATAATTAACCGACTAGAAAACTGCATCAGGTAAAGGTTCTCACCTTTGTCTAATCCTTATTCAACCCTTTTTCATCACTTTTTCGTCACTTAAGAGGTTAACTATTGTTTTTAAAGACTAAGCTCTTCTAAATGTGCTCTGGGATAAAGGGTGTGGCCCCCTGCTGGTGAGTCACGGTGCTGTGTTGCAGGGATGGGGATGCTGGCCAGCCTTTACACGGACGACGATGAGCGCGGTCACACCATCAGCATCGCGCTGGGCGGCGTGGCCATGGGCGCGCTCGGTCAGTAACCCCGCCTCCTCCTCTTCTTCTTCTTATCCCCTTTAACCCTCTCTGCCTCTGCTCAGTGGGGCCCCCTTTTGGTAGCGTGTTGTACGAGTTTGTGGGTAAGACGGCGCCGTTCCTGATCCTGGCCTTCCTCGCGCTCTTCGACGGAGGTAAAGGCTCTGCTCTTTAAAAACCTACATTTTACTCATTTTTCCCTCAAAAATGTCAAAACTTCCTCTGCTTAATCCAATGTTTCCCAGTTTTCAGCCTGGATTTGAACATTGTCAGAGTTGAGGCCTGTCTCACATCCTCATGAAGACTGTTCCAGATTTGAGCTTTAGCCTCAGCGTGTTTAGTCCTGACTCTGGAACCACCAGGAGACCCCTCCCTGAGATGGTTCATACGGCTCTAACATGTCAGAGATGGACTTTGTCCAGAAAAACACTAAAACCAATGCATTATTATTATTATTATTATTATTATTATTATTATTATTATTATTATTATAAATAAAGTTGACATTAATCACAATGCCGTCAGGTCGGCGATACAGAGTCCCCATCTATAAATGGAATAGATATAAACATTTGTTGATTCCTATGTCTATCACAGCCAACACCATATTGCCAGGCGTTTCAGATGATTTTCACTGATTCAAGACCCACAGAATATTGTGTACTATGATTCTTCCGTAATCACCAGTTGAATATAGGTTAGTTTCACTGAAAATGCCAGTTTCTGACCAAAAAGCTGAGAAAACAAACCTTTTGTAAAAGTGTCAGGAAATTATTCTGTTGCTCTGATTCTAGCAACTTCTGGACATGCTCAAAAACAAGACAGACATGAGATTTTATCTTCTCGGTACCGGGGGAGAGAGACTAACAGGCTCTTCGCCCGTCTCTGTCCAACTCCCACCGATTCAGTTCTTTCACTTGGCTTTATTGAAAAATAAGCACGGCCATACAACCTTCAAACACATCACAGGGTCATAAACATTATCTTCCTGCCTCCTGAGAGGGGGTGTAAATGATTTACCCCTCCTTTCCTGAACCAAGGATAAGGGGGTAAAGTCCTGGGCCATTTCCTCTCGTGGGGCTCGGTAACACTAATAAATCGGTGAAGCAAGTTTGATTACTTTCTTTGAAGTGTTTAAAACCCAAACTGAGATAAACAAACAGACAAGTCACAGATCTCCTCATGTAAACCATTATGGACATCTGGCTTGGCTTTAGCACTAAGTCACAGTTCAGCAAACAGGAACTTCATGATTACAACAGTCAAACCTTAAATCTAATACTTAATCATAATTTCATTTACAGAATTCTCTAACAAGGAGAAACACATCTGCTTGATGTGTGACTTTGTGACTTGGTGACAGTGACTTGGAGGCCAATATTTATTGCTTTATTGAGACCTCAAACATCTGAACAGTGGTTTCCTTCTATAAAACCGCTTCTCTCTCGTGTGAGATGTGATGAAAGGCGGCGCTATGCCAGGGTTAGCATCCTTAGCATGAACCATGGATGTAACACCTCTCTGCTCCCTTGATTCTCCACCTTCTAACTACGAGAACCACCGCTAACCAAAACCTGTTCACATGGAAGTTGCCTGTACTTTTCCTTATGTTTAGCTATTCCCCCCTCGATCTTCTCCCACTCTCGAAGCCATTGTCCTTGCCTCACCTGAGATCATGCTCAGCTTAAAATAAATAGCCGCCGTTTCTACTTCTACCTGTGATCAGGCATCCAAAGAGCACTGCTGCCACCTGCTGACTCAATAAAATAATGTTGCTCAAGGCTTTACTGCACCTGTTCCCACTGAAAAACATAATTGACGTCTAATAGACACGCAGTTAATGTCTCTCAGGCTCGATCTCGTTCACAGAGCTCTAGAACAAGTCCAGTTTGTGTTGACCATTGCCTGGTTCCCTCTGACTCCTCTTGTTCCTTCAGTCCTGCAGCTGCTCGTCCTGCAGCCGATCAAAGTGGAGACCGAGGTGAGTCTCCATCATTTCAATATTTAAACAGGTGTTGACACAGCGATCCCACGTTGAGCTGCAGCCTGTTCTTAAACAAACTGATAAGAGGAGGGGTGTGGGCGGGTGAGGGGTTTATTCAAATAAATCATTTAAATTAGTTCAGCATTTGTCCCGGGGCCTTGGATGAATCTCCACCTTTATCCTCAAGCTGCTTTATGGTGACTGTGTTTCAGAGTCAGAAAGGGACGCCTCTGTTCACGCTGATGAAGGACCCGTACATCATCATCGCTGCAGGTGAGGCCGTCCACCTCCTTCCTTCTTCGTCCCCGCCCCTCTGCCCCTCCCTGAAGGACGGGTCACATGCTTTAAAGGGGGGGTATTATGTAAAATGGACTTTTTCAAGCTTTATATCATGTTGTTCTGTCATTCCCTCATTAAACACATGCCTGGAGTGTTGCCTTGGCTCATTCACATATTTTTGAGTAATCAGTAAAAACTTAGACGGCAGCCATTTTAGGTGTAGCTATGCCTCAGTCCTCCTAGGAACGCCCCCACCTCCTGGAGACGCCTCTGGACCTTTCGTCACCAGCCAAGCCACCAACCACTGCTCCTCAGCTCAGCAGAGCCCCGCACAGTAGTGTTGTTTAGATGCCACAGCAGTGTGCTGAAGGGGGCGTGTCGGAAAGCTTCTTAAAGAGACAGAGGCCTATTTCAAGACGTTCAGTACAGCCATTTTGAGAGAGCAATTTTATTCAAGGCAGTTATTTTAATTTACTGCATATACAGACCAACAGAAGGTTACGTCATCATTGTAGTATGCTATAGACTGGTGCTATGTGATTGAAAAAAGCATAATACCCCCTCTTTAAACACATGTTTAACCCGTGTCCTGGGTGTGTGTGTTTCAGGCGCTATCTGCTTCGGGAACATGGGCTTCGCGATGATGGAGCCCACTCTGCCCATCTGGATGATGGAGACCATGTGCGCCCCGGAATGGCAGCTCGGTATTTATTTCCGATATAAACGCTGATGCTTTCACCAAACGTCCCTGAGCTAATGCGCACCTTAGTTTCAGATTTAGTCTTGTGGACGAAAAGCTTTTTGTTTTAGTCACATTTTAGTCATTTCTAAATGTGACTGTTTTAGAATAATGTTGGTCAGTTTCATTTTAAGAGGTTAGTATTTATCGGATACTCTTGGTGTTGCTTGTGGTGTCCCTCAGGGGTCAGTGTTGGGGCCAAAACTGTTTAATGCGTATATAAATCCAAAGATCTGAAACTCATACTATTTGCAGACGACACTAGTATATTCCACTGTAGTGATGATTATAATGACCTCGTAAATACGGTAAACAGGGAACTAAATATAATAAAAAAGTGGATGGACACAAATAAATTATCCTTGAATATAAACAAAACTAAGTTAATGATGTTTGGTAATCGCAATACTATGTCTGAACAGACCATAAGTATCGATGGTACCCAGGTTGAAATCGTAAGTGAGACTAAATTTCTGGGCGCAATAATTGATAGTAAATTGTCATGGAAACCCCATGTCAGACACATTAAAACAAAAATCTCAAAAAGCCTTTCAATTATAAATAAAGCAAAATTATACCTTGATGGAAATGCACTCCGTACTCTATACTGCACTTTGGTACTCCCATACCTTACGTATTGCGTTGAAGTGTGGGGGAATACTTACAAGAATACAATTAATCCTCTGATCATATTACAGAAAAGAGCAATGCGGATCATTCACAAGGTTGGTTTCCTAGACCATACTCATAATCTGTTTATGCAGTCAAAGTTGTTAAAATTTGATGACCTTGTAAAATATAGTACAGCAATAGTCTTATACAAAGCATTCAACAATTTATTACCGCCTAACCTACAACGTTTTTTTATAACTCCAGTGCGAGCTTATTACTTGAGAGGTTTTGGATATTTTTCATTGCCGAGAGCTCAAAACACTCGTAAACGTTTCTGTGTGTCTGTATGTGGAGTGAAACTCTGGAACAAACTGGACTTACAACACAAGCAATGCCAAACTGTCCATCGATTCAAACTGTTATATAAACATCGGGTCTGGTCAAAATATAGAGATGAGGGTCTTTCATTTAAATTGCTGTTGTTTCATAGTGTTAACAAGAGCTCAATGTTTCCTTACCATCGTTGGTTTAATTTGTCCATTACCATTGTTGGTATTGTTAATTTTCTTTACATTGTTGGTTTACATTTTGTTACAATGTAATAATTATTGTTACCTGTGGTAACGCCACCATGATATAACATTTGTATAATAATCCTTGAACAAAGTAACAGTGAATGTATTACGTTTTGAATGGGGAACTGGGGGTGGGATTAAATAAATTATCTTCTTCCCACTCCCTTTCAGATAGAAATGGATCATCTTGTTTACATATTGTGTATTCTTTCTTTTGTTTCCCATTGCCTGAAATGAATGAATGAATGAATGAATTAATGAAATGAAAAGGTTAACTGCTTTTAATTCAGTTTGAGTCTGATTTTAATCTGACTTTGTGGTCTCCAGGCGTGGCGTTCCTCCCGGCCTCCATCTCGTACCTCATCGGGACCAACACCTTTGGGACGCTGGCTCACCGCATGGGCAGGTCAGACTCCGCCTTCACTTTACCGCCTGACACAGACCTCTCCCAAGGCACAACAGCTTTTCACACAACTGGTCTGTGTTGGGTTTGCTCGTCAGTTTACAGTTGCTCGTCATTTAAATAGAATATCATGAAAAAGTTGATTTAAGTTCCGTAATTCCATTCAAAAAGTGAAACTTGTATTTTATATCCATTCATTACACACAGACTGATATATTTCAAGGTTTTTTTTGTTGTTTTTTTATTTGATGTTTATAGCTGAAAACTAATGAAAATCCCAAATTCAGTACCTCAGAAATTAGAATATTACTTGAGACCAATACAAACAAAGTTTTTTTTCTAGAAATGTACTTTGGCCATCTGAAAAGTATGAACATGGAAAGTCTGAGCATGTACAGCACTCAATACTTAGTTGGGGCTCCTTTTGCCTGAATGACTGCAGTAATGTGGCGTGGCATGGAGTCGATCAGTCTGTGGCACTGCTCAGGTGTTATGAGAGCCCAGGTTGCTCTGATAGTGGCCTTCAGCTCTTCTGCATTGTTGGGTCTGGCGTATCGGATCTTCCTCTTCACAGTACCCCACAGATTTACTATGGGGTTAAGGTCAGGCGAGTTTGCTGGCCAAGAACAGGGATACCATGGTCCTTAATCCAGGTTCTGGTAGCTTTGGCACCGTGTGCAGGTGCCAAGTGCTGTTAGGAAATGAAACCTGCATCTCCATAAAGTTGGTCAGCAGCAGGAAGCAGGAAGTGCTCTAAAACTTCCTGGTCGACGGCTGCGTTGACCCTGGACCTCAGAAAACACAGTGAACCAACACCAGTAGATGACATGGCCCCCAAACCATCACTGACAGTAAGATAAACTTTATTGTCCCATAGGGAAATTTGTCATTGAAACTTGCCATGCTGTGGTACATACAATAGCAATATATAAAAGATGGATTAAATACATTCAAATTCAAAATACAAAAGGACAACAGTCAGCTCAGCTTCATAATTTCAACAGTCAACGTAAAAGACCTAACAAAGTGTTAACTGCACTTGTTAAGAAGAGCAACTGATACAAGAATAAAAGAGTGTTTGTATCAGTGTTTTGTGGCTGTTATAGCCCGATATCGTCTCCCCGATAGTAAAAGCTCGTATTCATTAAAGACACATGAGAAGGTTCTTTGAGAATGTTTTTTGCCTGTGCCAAGGCTGAGTGTTTTTAAAGAAGGAAACTCTTTCCTGCCAATGCTCTTCATGGCCTTTCGAAACAATTTCTCAATTTTGGTTTTACACAAGTCAGTGAGAGGGCCAAACCAGGCAACCACGCCGTATCTAATTAGGCTTTCCAGAACAGCATTATAAAACCAAGACATTATTTCTGTGCTCACGCCAAACAATCTCAGTCTTCTTAAAAAGTGAAGCCTCTGAGACAATTTGCGACAAAGAAAATCGACATTCACATTCCACTTGAGTAGGTTGTCAATATAAACAGCAAGATATTTGAAGGACTCAACTTGTGGAAACTTTACACTGGACTTGAAGCAACGTGGATTCTGTGCCTACTTTTTTCTACCACATCTTTTCCTTCCCTTGGCCTCTCTATTAAAGCGCTTGGACTCAGAGCTCTGTGAACAGCCTCTTTAGCAAAGACCTTTTGTGTCAGGCCCTCCTTGTGCAAGATGTCAATGGTCGTCTTTTGAACAACTGTCAAGTCAGCCGTCTTCCCCATGATTGTGTCGCCAACAGAACTACTGAGACCATTTAAAGGCCTTTGAGGTGGTATGAGTCAATTATCTGATCACCAGGCGTCTTCAATATTCAACCTTTTCACAATATACTGATTTTCTGAGATGCTGATTTGGGGTTTTCAGTTATAAACATCCAAATTAAAAACAATAAACACTTGAAATATATCAGTCTGTGTAGAATGAATGTATAGATTATAAAAGTTTCACCTTTTGAATGGAATTACTGAAATATTTCAACCTGAAAAGACTCACAGAGATGAGTTGCGTTAGAAAGTTTTATCGAACTTAATTGAGATTTGGGGCTCAGACCCCGGCGGAAGATGGCCGAACGATACGGACTGCCTGGTGTTGATGATGATGGCCAGCATCTTCCCCCGGAGCCTGGACCTGGTGGTGGTATAACGGGACCCGATGCGTGTAGATGTGATGGGCCAAGCCCGGGAGGAGGAGGGGCTGAGGAGGGTCGCTGCACGCTGTGAAACTCCGAGTGATTGACCGGGGAGCTTATGAAGGGGATCCTGGACTGTGAATGGCTGAGCGGGACAGCGCTGCGCTGATTGCTGATGCAAAAGCGCGCTTGCGATTGGCCGTGATTGGATGCTGGTGAAGGCAGCCGTGAAAGATGAGTGAAGCTGCAGGTACGTCTCCAGATTGAATTTGTGCTCAAGCTTCATATCAACTTTTTCATGATATTTCACTGACATGAAACCAGAATTAACTTTTACATTTTTTAAGGTCAAGTAGAATATTAACAATTATTTCCTTTTGTCAAATTCCAGAAAAAATAGAGATAAAATGTTTACATAAATATTTGGTAGCATTGCCTTTTAAACTGTATATTTTAACGTTTAAACGTTTTGGATTTCCTTCCACAAGCTTCTCACAATAGTTAGCATTCCTCCAAACAGAACTGGTGTAACTGAGACACATTTGTCGGCCACCTTGTGTGCCTATGCCTTTTCAGCTCTGCCCATACATTTACAACTGGATTTGGATCAGGATGTTGTGATGACCACTGTTGGAAAAGAAGACAATAAAGAATTAGATAAATCAGACTGGAGATTTATTCCCTATTCAATTACAATTGTATGTTCCCATGTCTGCCAACCCAATTGTAACATAAGCCCAAACATATTAAACATATCTAATAATAAAATAATCATTATAAATCATAAAATAAATTAATGAATCCTTCACCACTTAAGCCACGTTTTGGCAGCTTTTGAGATGTTGCTCCAATATTTCCACATGTCATCTATCTTGAAGTGCAGCAGTTCCTCCCGCAGCAAAACAACCCCACAGCATGATGCTGCCCCAGGACTTGTTTCACCAGGTCTTTTGCATTTGTGCTTGGGTTGATCTTCACATTTCAGACACAGCACGTTCATCACTTTTACATCATTACATTTACAGTGTGTGATAATGTAAATGTAATGATGTAAATATTGTAGATAATAGCTCAAATAAATCAAATCAAATCTCTGGGACACAGAACCCGCCTACTTTCTGATCTGTGTGATGACTGGACATTTCCATCATTGTTTTAACCAATGAACCTGAACCTTCAAGTGTCTTGAAATTTCCCTCAAGGATGAACCAGACTTGTGCTTCAGAGGTCATGACATCGTCATCTGGGTTTTAACAAACTGTTTAAAGGTATAGTAATATTAGTGTATGTAAACTTCTGACTTTGTAAAAAGTAACAAAAACATTTCTAAAAAAAAAAAAACCCTCTCTCATTCTTCTGGCATTTGGCAAATAAAAATATTTTTTTTAAATTCAACTTGACCTAAAAAAAAAAAAAGAGTTATTTCTGGTTTCATGTCAGACAGTGACAAAAAAATGCAAATGTGTCTTTTTATAAAGTGTATGTAATAGGGGTGTCCATGGTTAACCGATTAACCGGTTAACCATTGAAAATTGCGTAACCAAGTAAAAGCATTTTGCTCGGTTAACTGGCGTCTTTATTTTGTCGTGCCATTGAAAATACTTGTAATACATTTTTGCACCACCAGAGACCGCCAGAGCGCTCCCAAACATTTGTTCACTAGAAGCCGTCATCGCGCATGGCTAGAGCTAGTTTAACTTTTCAATATGAAACTTGAAAACGTGCAGCCCTAGTATGTACACATATGGTTCCCGCTGTATGACGAGCACCTGTATATTCAGTTCATATTTTGTGAGTTGGACTACAGCTGTCGTCACGTCCGCTAATGGCTGATTTGTTTATTTCACTGACAGTCTGTTCAAACTGCTCCAATCGCTCCGTGACCAGACTAACTTCCCCCTTCAGAATTTGTTGGAAATTAATTGAATCTATTCTTCTACTTAAGAAACGTCCCCTGTGCCACTGGCTGTAAAACAAACCCAAAGGCCGATGGATCCAGCCCTGGGGTTCACAGCTGATATTCTAAAGCAGGACTCTTCCGTCTGTTGCAGGTGGCTGTGTGCTCTGATCGGGATGGTCCTGGGGGGAATCAGCGCCATCTGTGTGAGTCGCCCATATGTTTCCACATGATTCAATACAATACATTCAATATAACACAAGGTCACCAGGGGGAGCTGTTTCTCCAATAATGAGCCCTGACAGAGGCATATCTATGGAAGCCCATTTCCGCCATGTTAAAAAATAAAAGCCTATCAGGAAGTTGAAATTACGAGATTTAAAGTCATTATTATGTGTTTAACGGAGTCTCTCGCTCTGAAACCAAAAAATCAGGTTAGAAATCTAGGAGTAATCATGGACTCAGACCTGAACTTAAACAGCCACATCAAAGCAATAACGTCATCAGCTTTTTACCATCTGAAAAACATTGCTAAGATCAGAGGAATAGTGTCAAAACCAGACTTAGAGAGACTCATCCATGCATTTGTCTCCAGCAGGTTAGACTACTGTAATGGCCTGCTCACTGGCCTTTCTAAACGAGCTGTTAGACAGCTGCAGAACATCCAGAACGCTGCTGCTCGAGTCCTGACAAGAACAAGGAAATACGACCACATTAGTCCAGTTCTCCGGTCTCTGCACTGGCTTCCTGTCACTCAGAGAATAGAATTTAAAACAGCTCTGCTTGTGTACAAGTCTTTTCATGGTTTAGCACCAAAGTCCATCTCTGACATGTTAGAGCCGTATGAACCATCTCGGGCCCTGAGAACTTCAGGGAGGGGTCTCCTGGTGGTTCCCAGAGTCAATAATAAACACGGTGAGGCTGCGTTTCAGTTTCATGCAGCTAAAATCTGGAACAGTCTTCATGAGGATGTGAGACAGGCCTCAACTCTGACAATGTTCAAATCCAGGCTGAAAACAGCTCTTTTTACCCGTGCATATGAAAACTGAAAGTATTTTATCTGCACTCTTGCCTTTTACTGTCATTGATTAACTTTATGTTGATGTTTTATTGATTGATTTGATCTGTTTTCTTGTAATTTCTCTTTCTGCAACTGTGAAGCACTTTGAATTGCCTTGTGTATGAATTGTGCTCTACAAATAAACTTGCCTTGCCTTGCCTTGCCTTTAAAACACACAATTTCGAATTACAACTTTTAAAACTCAGAATTTCTAAATTTAAACTTGGAATTAGGAGTTTTTAAGATCCGTGATCACAGACGTCGGTACGGGAGGCAGCGGAACCACCGGCTCAGATGTAAACAGTCAGTCATGGAGGATTAGCTTCATGGTGTTGTGAACTGGAGCTACAGCAACTCTGGGACTTTTACAAAGACACACAGGAGTGTTTATTTTACCTTTAACACCCAGGATTAAAAGCGGCGACAAGAAAACGTATTCCAGTGCCTGTATCCGCGATAGGAATGTGTTTAGGCCTTGATGATGCACGAGCATTCCCAAAGCTAATGCTACGGGCTAAAGTTCCGATTATCATGTGAAAACGAGAAATATGCACGAATAAAGTCAATAAAACCACCATCTACATAAAGCACCCGTTTAACAATGATCACACATTGAGCTGAGCTGGTTGATTTAGTTGTTTATTGCTCACGTTTCATGTACAACTGGCCGTAGCTGATTGCTTAGCACCCGAAGCTAACTAGCTTCTTAGCAGCACTAGCAGCTAGCTCCAATAACGGATCTTGTAGAAACAAGTATTTCGCACTAATAACGTCAATAAAGCCAGTAACTACATAAAGGAGCCTTGAAGATTATCACACACTGAGTTGGGATTGACTCATTTGTGGTTTATTGCAGACTTTTTATCAACAATGAACTGTAGGCGATAGCACATGCTAACCTAGACTAGCCATTGTCCACCGGCATTGCCTTTTTTTCTGGCGTAGACCGTGGGGGTATAGCTAAAGATTCATAGGACATGGCAGTGGTAAAGAGGGACTAGTTTGCCCCAAAATAGCAGTTGTTTTTCAGGCAAGCTATGATTCCAAGATACGTTTTGGCCTGATCAAGCTCCACAGTTCAGAGTCAGATCCATAGAAATAGATGTCAGATCCCAACGGCAACAATATCTGGATTTTCAAACTAAAGCAGGGCTGACGTCTATGATCACAAACTCGAAATTTTGTGTTTAATCACATAATTATGACTTTAAATCTCGTAATTTCAACTTCCTGTTGGGCTTTTATTTTTTAACATGACGGAAACGGGCTTCCATACATATCATTTCCCCCCCCCCAAAAAAAAAAATCATGAACGGCCATTTCCCTGTGGTTCTGACTCTGCTTTGGAATATTTTCCAGATGCCTTTCGCCAAAGACATCTACAGCCTCATCATCCCCATCCTCGGAATGGGATTGGCCATGGGTCAGTTCTTTCTTTCTCTTTTTATGTGGAGGACACAGTTATGGGAACTGAAACCTGGTCGAGCGTTCGCTTTATCGGTCAGAGGTGGAAGGATCGCTGACTGTTGCTGAGCCTGTAGGGGGCGCAATGACAGTGCGGGCAGTCTTCATAAGTCTGGATGTTCTGGGATGGACGATTTCTTTACCGTATTTTCCGGACTATGCGTCGCTCCAGCCAAACTATGAAAAAAAGTGTCCGGAAAATACGGTATTTGTTTATTTGGATGGGAAAAAAAAGGTTTACCAGTGACTCACACAGATCAGTGTGTGGATGCAAAACAACTTCCTCCAGTTAAATACAGATGAAACTGAGACCATTGTCTTGGGCCCACAAAAACATAGAGAGCTTGTCATTGGTCATCTCGAAGCTCTTTCACTAGTACCAAAAAAAAAATCAAGTTTGGTTCAGGGTAATCATGGACTCAGACCTGAATTTCATATTAAGTCATATTAAGTCCATTACATCAGTGGCGTATTACCACCTAAAAGCATTGCTTAAATAAAAAAAACACAGTGTCTAAACCAGACTTAGAGAGACTCATCCATGCATTTGTCTCCAGCAGGTTAGACTACTGTAACGGCTGCTCACTGGCCTTTCTAAACGAGCTGTTAGAGCTGCAGAACATCCAGAACACTGCTGCTCGAGTCCTGACAAGAACCAGGAAATACGACCACATTAGTCCAGTGCTCCGGTCTCTGCACTGACTTCCTGTCACTCAGAGAATAGAATTTAAAACAGCTCTGCTTGTCTTTTCATGGTTTAGCACCAAAGTCCATCTCTGACATGTTAGAGCCGTATGAACCATCTCAGGGAGGGGTCTCCTGGTGGTTCCAGAGTCAGGACTAAACACGGTGAGGCTGCGTTTCAGTTTCATGCAGTAAAAGTCTGGAACAGCCTCAGTGACGACGTGAAACAGGCCTCAACCCTGAGTATGTTTAAGTCCAGCCCTGAAAGCAGGTTATTTACTGCTGCCTATGGTAATTGAACGTATTTTAACAAATGTAACACTTTTTTTGTTCTGTGTAATTGCTTGGAGGGATTTCATTGATTTTACTGGGTTTTTTTTGGGTGGCATTGTAATTTTGCGCCTTTGCTTCCCATCCCGGTGGCCGGTAGGACACGCCAGGAACAATTGACTCTGTGCATAACAGGCTAACGGTCGCTCCACAGCCCACACAGTGACTCGATCCAGCACATCAAAATAAAGGCACACGGCTCGTCTCATTCATTAGTTCAGCAGGTACTTGCTACATTACAAGAATATAATTAAACACACACATTTTAAGTGTCACTGTAATGCAAGACACATGTCCGCTCTGACAACAATAAAAAAAGAGGAGAAGCTAAGCAGCGTGTTTACGTAAGGACCAGTCTTTACAGAGCCAGGTTTCCACTTGTTGCAGCATGAGCAGATTAGCAGTGGATTTAAAGGAACAGGCCATCGTTTTTACATACTGAGATATGTTCTTACCTGAGCTTAGACGAGTTCATCTGTACCTGTCTGGTCTTCACGTGTGCCTTCAGTCACGTAAACACAGCACAGACGGCGTTAGCATTTAGCCTCTCTCTTCTCCTCTATAGCTCCAAACGAGGTGAAGATAGAAGCTACCAAACTCTTCCACGTTTTCCCTATTTAAATATGGTTACGTGAAGTGTTACACTATAAAGTATAATTACACAAAATTAAACAATGTGGATTTTCTAAGCGGATAAAAAGGGGAACTATATTGTAAGGCGTAATAATACCAGGAGTAATTCGACATCCGCGCAGTGATATCTTCACTTTACTGTGCGGATGTTGAATTATTCCTGGTATTATTACGCCTTACAATATAGTTCCCCTTTTTATCCGCTTAGAAAATCCACATTGTTTTGTGTAATTATACTTTATAGTGTAACACTTCACGTAACCATATTTAAATAGGGAAAACGTGGAAGAGTTTGGTAGCTTCTATCTTCACCTCGTTTGGAGCTATAGAGGAGAAGAGAGAGGCTAAATGCTAACGCCGTCTGTGCTGTGTTTACGTGACTGAAGACACACGTGAAGACCAGACAGGTACAAATGAACTCGTCTAAGCTCAGGTAAGAACATATCTCAGTATGTAAAAACGGTGGCCTATTCCTTTAAAAGGATAAATCGCCCGATAAGCACTTTAATAATTAAAAAGACAAATAAACCAGAAGGCTTATACAGCAACAGTTTAAAGTTTAGCTAGCAGCAGAGCTAAAGTTAGCGTTTAACCTGTTGTACAAAAACAACATCATAGTTCCATGCTATCACCGATCCATGGGGCAAAGGGGCAAAAAATGTCCATGAACATCCCAAGGCTTTTATTACCGCTGCGAGTTCAGCCAGGGCCGTGTTTGAGACGAGGAGCGTCTCAGCCGCGACAGACGGCGAGGACAAATCTCCCCAAACAATCTGTTTCAGCCGAGAGATCGAACGTGTTCATGGTTTGGCATGAATAAAGCTGAACTAATGAATATGATGGTGCTTTTATTTTGCAGTGCTGGACCAAAACCGGAAGTGACTCCTTGGGCTTCGAGTTACCGTTAGCATGTTATGCACAGAGTCAACTGTTTTTAGGTTTCTGGTAGTTCTTCACTTCTGATGGAACTGTTCCATGGTTACGTGTAGTTTCCATCCCGAAACTCTCAAAAAACGGTAAATAAAATAGATCCTGGAGCGTCCTACACTGTAAACCCGAACAAGTTCATTGAACTCAAAACTTTTGTGGAAAATTTATTACGACAAAAAATTTGAGTTAATGAATTAAATTTTTTACGTTATATCCAATCTATATCTACAAGTTCAGTGCACTCATCCAATGTAGCTTTTTTGAGTTTAGTAGACTTATCCATATTACTTTTTTGACAATTTGAACTTAAAATTTTAAAGTTCAACACACTCATTACATTAACTTTTTCCTGACTATTTCAACCTAAAATTTAAAGGTTTAGCAGACTCAATACTTTTTTGCACCCATTTCCACCTATAATTTATAAGTTTAGCAGACTCCACTTAGACAAAAATACCAATAATTAAATACAAAAAACATGTATTCAAAGCCATAGAATACATACAATGACATTTATTAAAAATGTACTGCCTTACATTACATAACATTTCTACCATAACAATGCAATTTAAGCATACGGCATTAGCTATCAACGCTCTGTATAATATTTGTATCAGGAGAAAAGTGCATGAAATAACCTTAATAAACTTGTTAAAAAGGCACACTGCGAAACATTTTGGATCACTGTCGTCAGCAATACAAAACATGCTCTTAATGACCAACTCGACACTGTAAATGCTTCAAATATGTAGTCCGTAATCAAAGAATGGATTTGGATGAGAACCTAATCTATTCAAAACTCATATTTGGCTGCTTTTGTGAACATCACCATGGAGATAAGCTGGAGACATCCCTGCTCCCATTAATGGTTTTTTTTGTTGTTGAGATTTTTCAACAATATCAATATCTGTAATGAGATAAATGCATATATTCTATTTATTGGATGAAATGCTACGCAGTGTGGCTTTAAGTGAACCCCTCAAAAAAAAATCTGTAATAACTTAAACCCTTAAAACTTTAGAACTGTTGTGAATGATTTTCAGTTGGCATAATTTTAATCGAAACAGAAAACAAGTGGAAAGTGCTCATTTATCAAGGAGAGCAGACATTATTTCAGAGCTGTGTTCATCTAGGCAGATCACAATCTCTAAAATGAAGTTAAACAGGGTAACGACTTTCTTTAGGTACTCAATAGAAGTTATGCATAATCCTATTTCTATTGAAATATAACTGGAACCTCAAATTGAGGAACAATTCAAAGTATAACAAAAGAATAACATTGCAGACATAGCCATGCATAATCTCTATATTAATCACAAAGCAACAACAAAATCACTTCAGACATAGTTGGACATTCACTCACACTCATTGCAATGCTCCCTTCAGCAACTACCTATAAAGCTGAGGTTTCCTCTCGTCTGCCCTGTCTCACCAGCTAAGATCAACATCTACGCTGAAGCGACATGAACCCAAGAACAAGAACGCCGCACAGTGCACGTGCGCAAACTGCGCATGTTTGTAGTGTGTCTTGCTGTAAATAGAAAAAAATAATGCCTCAGTCCCCGTTCAAACGCTCTGTGGTGGTCGTCTCTGATGTGTGAATTGGATTCTCAGTCCAGTCACCTTTTTATTTCTGTTTAAAGTCCCGAAGAAGTTCATACATTTCCAGATAGTTGATAAAACAGTGCGTAGCACGTATGGCAAAATCAAAACGAGGGAGACACATTTTGTGAGTTCAATAACAACAAAACTCTCCTTCCATTTTGCAGCTTATTCGGTGACTAGCCAGTAACACTAGGCCAATCAAAGCTCTCCTGGTGCGGCGACAGATGCCAGTTTGACGAATGCAATCGGCCAAAACTAGCTTCACCGACCTCCACAAACCGCTGTCTGTAGCCGATGGTGCTGTCCACACCAAACACACGTGTCCTGATGTCGGCCAGAACCTGCTTGACCACTCCAGACTGGATACTATAGCGTTGAAAAGCCTTTAGATGTTCCCAGGTGTGAAGAAATCAGGAGAAGCAATGAGAAGGGCAACGGGACGATCAGCCACATTTGTTTCACCATTTTGCTGCAAAATACAAATTGTGTAATTAATACTGGGGCAAGAAATTAGGCAATAAGTGAAGAAAATAAGGGACTAAATAAGGCAAGCAGATGAGAAAAGGACAGCAAAAAACATATACAATGCAAAGACCTGACTGTTCTGTCATTATCTTAGGTTAAAATACACTACACATGTATTCTCCAGATCTAGCTCCCAATTTGAGTTTGGACCCCTCCAGATTATTTTCATCTTCTGGCATTCCTTATGCATGTTAAGACTGTGTGTCTCTGCTCTTTATGTACATTTTAAATGGTTAAAAAAAAAAAGGCAATATTTATTGAGTGCTTTTATTCCAACATTTGGCCTAAAGCCCTTTACATGTGTGAAGTGTCTTGCACAATGTGCAAGATTAAAACCACTGACCTTCAAGACGACCTGCTCAAACATCTGTGCCACTGTCACCATTGTTAATTGTAAAATGGTCATGCAATTTAAAAATGACATGGGTTACCATTATTTAGGTAATACAGTTCAAAGCCCACTGTAGAACACTAAATTATAATATAAATCATTTGATTAATGTGTGCATTGTACAATATAAAAAAAAAACTGCTCAATTCAGGTCACTCACACTATCACCACTCCATGTGTGCAGTGCGGCCAGTTTAGAAGCTTTATAAACATCCACTATGACTTTGCACAAGGCTGTGTGTTGTGTTTTAGGCAGTGCTTAATCTAAATAAAATAACTAGTATATTATATTTGGCCAAATTACCCAGATCTTAATCCTGAGCCTTTATACCTCCACAAACATGCTCTGAAATGCATGTGATTCTTGTGCCAGTTAAACAGTTCATATTTCAGTGAATTTTCAGGGAAAATTCATTTTGTCGATGTATGAAGCCCCACCAAAATATTTACAAAGCACAAATATACTTACATTTCAGCATTCAAAGTAATCTGTATCGTCCTCCTTCAGGTAGATGCAAACTCCGCAAAGGCTTCCTTTTGTCATCTTCCTAATGACAAAAAAGTAAATATGAATCATAAAGAAAAACAACAGATCTGTAAGCTTTCCATGGTGTGCAATGTACATACTGTATACTTTTCTTAAACCTACAAAACTTCAAAATCTACTAGGCATAGTCTACCTAAGGAGGAGGAAAAGAGAGAAGTGAAGATGGACCAGGAACCAAAAAAGATAAGCGGATAAAACGGGGAACTATATTGTGAGGCTATCCGCTTAGAAAATCGACATGTTTAATTTTGTGTAACTAGACCTGGATCGTGTAATGTTTCATGTAACTGTATTTAAATAGGGAAAACATTTAACAGCTTTGTAGCTTCTAATTTTACCCCAGTTTGGAGATATGCTTATGCTGGGAGAGGCTAATTGATAATATTTGCGTGACTGAGCACACACACAAAGACCAGACAGGTACACATCAACTAGTCTAAACTAAGGTAAGAACATATCTCAGTATGTAAAAACGGTGGCCAATCCTTTAAGTAACGAGCGATGTATTTTGATATTTGAAGTGCCAAAGTAAGCTGGTAATAGTTACTTTTTCAAAATAGTACCTCATTACTTAAGGTCATCTCCTCTCTCAGGCTCAGGATTTCCCTGTCCCAGTGTGGCCAAAGCAGGTCCAAGGGCACTTTGCCTGGGCAACAGAGAGAAGCCGACTGTATCTACAAATACATGAACATGTATTACAAGTATGATACATAACCAAACAGAAAGGACAAGAACATTTGTTACCTGTGATCGATCTGCAGGGCCATTGCATTAGGATATCCTCTACCTCTACATTCTCTTGCAGTCTTGCGTTCATATGAATGTGGATTCACTGGCCAGGTTTTACTCTTTTCATGCCAATGTTGACAACCACCACAGCACAGCCAGATATGGATATCGTGGTACATTAGTTTAAAATATTGTGCTTCATGCTTTTTGAAGTTAAACCAAGCACTTCCTTGATCTGGAAGACATGGGGGAAATTAGTATGCATTATAAAAGAACAGCACTAACTCATTTCATGTCATTTGTTGTTCTCACCTAAAATCACACAAAGGCAATATGATGGCATAATATTTCAATATGATAGAAATAATTATTGATGCAATTGTTAATTTACAGCATATTTTCTATGTCCTCAAAGTGCTCTTTTTTTTCTTTTTTTTTAACTGTAAATTAAACTAAATTAACGACTAAACAAAAACGTCTAAACCTGGACTAAACAGAAGAATTGGTTTTGGCTCATTGCAGACAAGAATTTTGTATTTTTAGAAGAATTGTACCAATGAGCTCGTCCTGCAGACCGCTTCTCTCATCTCCTCCTTCCTAGTCTCTGTCACTCACTGCACCATGTATGCACTTTCATACAACTATTATTACATTACACTTAGTCATGAGAAGAAGAGATATCGCAACGACCCAGTTCTGACAGACCGACTCCCCGTTTCGGCGCATGTTTCAACACACAGTCACCCGCAGCCGCCACGGCTCAAACCTGAAGCCGAGTCGGTACCTCCGCTAAACCTGCCACTGGGCGCGGAGTGTACGAAACTCACAGCAACTGTATTCGTGCTCCGCGGTTCTTTACAATGAAGAGAAACGCGGGGCACGAATCTGGCTAGCCGTTCCGTTCCCTTCGCTGCTCGCCTGGGCCAGGGACCTTACAGCGGTTCATTGCCGATGGGTTAAACAACCTCACAGCACAGATTTAACGTTACATAATGTTAAATGAATTTACTTACCAAATTAGACCACGAGATGAGAAGGGCTGCTGCTTGGAGACCAGTGACGATGATGGTGTCTCCTTCCGTGGAGATATAGTTAGCCTTAAACTTGCTATGCTAGTTCTAAAGCACAGACCCTCCGAACACGGCTTCCTTTGACTCTAATTTAACCTTACTGTTATTATAGTCTGAAGAAAAACATCGCGTGGCCAATTATAAGCAAAATAAACGTTTAAATGTTTTAAATTTCTGTTCTGGGCGAGAGCGGGTCCTCTCCGCATCAGGCCGCCATCTTGTTTTTTCAAACTCAGTGCGTCAAAAGCAGACAATGTTTGGTGACGTCATGACGTTGAATGGACAAAAAATGTTTTGAAATGAAGTTTCTAACATTATCTTTATTCAACTTAAATCTCAATCAATCACATTTTGTACTCAAAAGATTAATATTCAGTCAACGAATTGTCTGTTTATGAGTCAGGTGCCTAAAACAATTATGAGTTTGTATGGCTGTTCGGGTTTACAGTGTAGAAGCTCCCGGGATGGAGCCACCCATACAGCCGCTGGGTCAGGGAAGTGGTCAGGTTATCTTTGTCATGGGAATACGTTTGGCAAAGTAAGGCAGCCTTGGGTCGACCCATAAAGCTCTAATATGTGTGAACATGACCTTACTTTCATGGCTTGATAAAGGTCCAGTTGTATCTTGATGATAGTTTAACTCATTTTCCTTCCGTCATTCATGTTTCCAGGGATGGTGGATTCTTCCATGATGCCCATTATGGGTTACCTGGTCGACCTGCGGCACGTGTCGGTTTATGGAAGCGTTTACGCCATCGCCGACGTGGCCTTCTGCATGTGCTTCGCTCTCGGTGAGAAAACTCTGGAGATCCTGCCTCTAGAAGTAATGTATGAAGAAAAGAAATTAGGGTGAATTTAAGAAGAAAAATAGGGGGTGAAAATTAGCCAGGGAATCCGCAGACTGCTGTGTGTGCTCGAATCATTTGGAACTTCACAGCAGCCTGGGGACCATGGCCGAAATCTTCACATGGATTTTGGACCAATCACAGAACGAGGAGGGACGGTAAGACGATAACGCGCTATTCGACACACGGAAGCTTGTAGTTTGTTTACGGATAAAAAACAATCTTCAATGAAGGTACTTGAGTCATCTTCTGTACTCGGTAGTTGAGGTCTCCAAACGTTTCGCCTCTCATCCAAAAGGCTTCGTCAGTGAACAAGGTTACGCTCAGCACGCAGCGTAGATAAAGACCAGTTGGGAGGAATTGGGGTTGGCCCGGCTCCTCCCCTCTAATCACAGCTACTCTCCCCTGTGGGTAAACACATTTGAAGTAGAGCGTCTGTAACAACCTGCTCCCCCCAGTATCGGTCAGTCCTGTCCTATTCATAGATGATCACTGCTAATCACCTGCCTATTGTTCTTTTGTTAGCTGAGGTATCGTCTTCTTGGACTGGCTGTGCCCTGTCGGTTTTCCCCGAAGCAGATTGGAGTAAACAGAAGAAAGATTAAATCTTAGCCCACCATTCCGGTTCATGGAGGGATTTTCTTTTCTGACAAAAAAACCTTCTTCTTTAGCTAAAATTTTGACCTCCCCGTCCTCAAAGGAGTGGTTGGAGGCTTTAAGGTTCTCTTTGGTGTTGATAAAGTCTCTTGTGTAAGACTTGTTTGATTTCTCCAATATAATGTTCTTTGCATTCTTCTTCTTTGCATCGAATAGAATAAACCAAATTGCTTTGTTTGTGGCTCGGAGTTTTGTCTTTGGGATGAACTAATTTTTGTCTCAGTGTGTTCACAGGTTTGTGGTACACTGGAATCCTGTGCTGTTTAAAGATTCTCTGAAGTTTCTCTGATACCCCGGCTACATACGGCACCGCAACTCCCTTTCTTCTGGGTTCTGTAGTCTGTCTGTCCTGCTCTTTGGGTCTTCCTGCCCTTTGTGCTTTAGTGAAGGACCAGTTAGGATAGCCACAGTCTGAGAGGGCTCTCTGGACATGTTGCTCCTCTTTGGTCTTTCCTTCTGCACTGGTAGGCACCTCTTTAGCTCTATGTCTGAGTGTCCTAATGACCCCTATTTTGTGTTGGGGTGGATGGTTAGAGTCAAACATCAAATACTGGTCAGTATGAGTTGCCTTCCTGTAAACCTCTGTCTGCAGTTGTCCGTTTCCCCTATGATAACTTTACAATCTAAAAAGGCAAGTTGTTTTTCCTTTGCGTCCTCCTGAGTAAATTTAATGTTAGGGTCCACAGCATTGATGTGATCTGTAAAAGGTGTCACTTCCCTCTCTTTAATTTTGATCCACGTGTCATCTACATATCTGAGCCAGTGGCTGGGTTTGTTACCTGGGTATGAGGCCAAGGTATTCTTCTCCATTTCCTCCATGTAGAGGTTAGCCACTATCGGTGCTTGACGTTGGTCTCGTAATCAGCTGTGTTGAGGACAACAGTGCACCTGCCTTTATCCACTGGAAGGATGGTGATGCTCTCGTCCTTCTTCAAGGCTGCCAAAGCTCTTCTTTCTTCTCCAGTGATGTTGGACGGAGGAGGTCTGGAGCTCTTGAGGGCTGCTGAGATTTTCAGTCGAAGATCCTGTGCTTCAGACTCAGTCATCCTGTTGTTCCTGATGGCTGACTCTGTTGCTGTGATGACATCCACTGTAGGAATGGATTTGGGTGTGATGGAGAAGTTGAGCCCCTTGGAGAGCTCACTGTTCTCCGCCTGGGACAGTTCTCTGTCAGAGAGGTTTTTAACCCAATTGGCTGTAGTTTTAGGATTTCTATCTATTTCTTCATTCCCACGCCACTGCCTGCTGTATCTTCGCTGGTTTTGCCCTAAGAGTTTTAGAAACGTACCTTTCTGTCTCTCTTTGGATCTTCAACAACAACAACAACAAAACAATATATAAATATGTATGGATCCAACATGACAGTAGCGACGCCATCTTTGGATCAAGCATTAGTACGTGTTCTAAATAATTTAGCTGAAAGTTTACAGCGGGTACGTCACACGTCATTTGATACGATGATACGATTGGCTATGGCTACGTGCAGATGCATGAGAGACATTCAGCACAATAAACGGCTCTGGACAATCGTAAACCACACCTCTCCTACCAGAACATGAATTGACAGACTAAATATAACTTGTGATATTTTGAGAAAAAAAACTGTAAAAATGGGGGAGATGGAGAAAGCGATTCAAATGTAGATGTTTGCAGCACATTTTTTGCAGAAATATCGCTTCATCATCATTATCGGGAAAGTCCCCAAAATATTGAGATTTTCATTTTTGTCAGTTTGACTCAGGCCTTACCATGAAGTTCATTTCCGTCTCTCTCTGTCCTCAGGCCCGTCCATCGGAGGCGTCGTCGCCGGGAGCATCGGGTTCCCGTGGCTCATGACCATCATCGGCCTCATAGACGTGCTGTTAGCGCCGCTCTGTATTTTCCTCAGGAATCCTCCAGGCAACGAGGAGAAGATCGTAAGACACAGCTTTTCCATTGCTATTTTTGTCACATTCTTTCACATGTTTTAACTCTTAGGTCTTTGTCAAGGCAAAGACCTAAGAGTTAAAGGGGGGTATTATGTAAAATTGACTTTTTCAAGCTTTATATCATGTTATTATGTCATTCCCTCATTAAACACATGCCTGGAGTGTTGCCTTGGCTCATTCACATATTTTTGAGTAATCAGTAAAAACTTAGACGGCAGCCATTTTAGGTGTAGCTATGCCTCAGTCCTCCTAGGAACGCCCCCACCTCCTGGAGACGCCTCTGGACCTTTCATCACCAGCCAAGCCACCAACCACTGCTCCTCAGCTCAGCAGAGCCCCCTCCCCGCACAGTAGTGTTGTTTAGATGCCACAGCAGTGTGCTGAAGGGGCGTGTCGGAAAGCTTCTTAAAGAGACAGAGGCCTATTTCAAGACGTTCAGTACAGCCATTTTGAGAGAGCAATTTTATTCAAGGCAGTTATTTTAATTTACTGCATATACAGACCAACAGAAGGTTACGTCATCATTGTAGTATGCTATAGACTGGTGCTATGTGATTGAAAAAAGCATAATAACCCCTCTTTAAAACATGTTGGCGTTTTAATAAGCAACTCTAAATCCAGATGTGCCTCAGAAACTGAATTCTCCAAATCTATCTAATGGTGCGTACAGACCAAACGCTGACACGCCACCAACTTCCATGTTAACCCTATGTAGACGTGCTTCGAAATGTAAGCAAAGATGTCCGCGTGTATGAAGCGTTGCAAATGCGAGCGGATGAGGATAAACACGCGTCAAAGCCAGTGAGAACAGCGCGGTACAGAGCAGCGATGCCCCGCCCACTGCTTCATGCACTCAAGTAATCACAATCTACACGTGCGTTCATTTACGCCTTGTTAACCAATCAGGGACTGGGCTCAAATAGTGAGCACAAGCGTCACCTGTTACCTGCAGCAGTGGCACAAAAAGGGCAAATGCAATATATGCCTTTCATAGGGGCGCCAATAGTGATGTGTCGGTCACGAACAATCCGGCTCTTTTGAACGAGTCTTTACAGTGAACGATATGAACAGGTTCGCGGAGTATTTTTTTTAATTCCTCTTTGGGGGAGGGGCGTCACTTTAGTTGTGCTTATTTTGCGAAACAAAAGTCACTGCTGGAGTGGGGCAGAGAGCAGTGCAGAGGGACTGTCATCTCCACCCCCACGAGGAGCTCAAAGTGAGCATAAGGCAACAAGTTTGAGAAATAAAAGTCCTAATGAAATAATAAACACGGTTACAGAGGAGATCACCTCTTTCACTTGTGTTGTTTTCTCCCCCCTTGCGCGAGGAAGAGAGAGGGAGAGGAGGAAAAGTTATATGAATGAAAGAATTGCTTTTAATCGGGCCGTGTGATTGTTTTTTGTGATAACAAACTCCATAGAGGGAAATGTCGATGTTATATTGTGTGAAATAGTGACATTTTCGTTAAAATAAAGTCAATTCAGTGTGCAGCATGGAGGACAAGTTGATCATCGCGGTTTGCGCTCGGCCTGAGTTGTATGACACGCCTCCTAATTATGACGCTTGCAAAACTTCACGCGCCGCAAACAGGCGTTTCTCGCGAGTGTGAAGCGGCCATGTTTAGCGTCCAACTAGAGGGTGACGGAGCGTGGACGCACGTTCGGTCTGAACGCACCTTAAGAGTGAAATGAAAAGGTTTTGGGGAAAACGGCTCTAAAGTTTAGCAACATCTGCTCGTGCATAACCCTGCGGCGTCACATTCACACCAAACATGTCGTATTTGTAAATAGATCCATGTGCAGACTCCATGTTGAAGTGATTTCAGACAGAATCAAAGTCGACAAAACGTCTTCAAATAAACCTCGTAAAGGGAGAGTTTAGTCTGTGTTTTACTCTGACATTAAAGAACACTATTTGCTGACTCCATACGACTCTTTGAGATCTCTCTGGTATCTGACAGGTCTTGGAGACATTGCAGGGACATCACAGAAACGTCTCACGGGTTGAGGACAACAGATAGTGTTCACAACAGCTGCTTGAGACCGCGTAGACCTCTGAGACTCCGCTGAAATCAAACCTGTTAGTTTTCTTCGAAGCTAGACTCGCCTTATTGCAGGGACGTATCTCCCACCACATTACCTGTCGGACTAAAACTTTGTATAACATCTGTACTGTTTGGAACTCAACAATGTCACAAAACTTCATGATCTTTGGTTTTTAAAAATATGATAACGTTCCTCTTTTTCTGGCTAATCTACAGCAAACGTTTCACCTGTAAACCTTTCTAAATGTTTTCCATGTGCAGAGTCCCCAGGAGCACCAGCAGTCACGTACAAGTCCGACTTTGACCCTGAGGAAAGACGGGACTCAGAGATAAAACAAGGACTGAACTGGCCGTCCTCGGAGCGGACTGAACACCTGAGGCCTGTGTTTGTTTGTTTTTGTTATGTTTTCCTCTCTTTTTCGTTGTGTTATTGTTGCTTTTCTGGCACGTTTTTGTTGCGTTTTTCATCCTTGTTTTTGTCGCTCTTTCCAAGAAGCTTTTAGATTTGGGTAGTGGTGGTAAAGCGCTCGGGTCAGGTGTGGATTAACAGGTTAACAGGGTGAAAGTGTGATTCCCATACCACGCCCTCCTCCCCCGTGGCCTGGCCACACCCCTCGTGATGATGATGCTTAGCGGTATGACATCACATTCCCGTAATGTTTAACCATCTTTAAACCAATGACGATGCTTTCATGATTCTTTAGTTATTTATGTATAATCATATATTAAAACAACTTCTGTCCTGCTCTTGGCAATTCAGCAGAAACTCACGTTGTTTTCACTACGTGACGCTCCATCAAATGTATATATTTTTCCCAATCTAACGTTATGGCTTATGTCAGCAGCACCTGCAAAAATAAAAAAGTTAGAGACAAAGCAGTCCAGGTCCACTGCTGCTTCTTATCGTGAGGCAAAGCAAATGCTAAGCTAAGCTAACGTAAACAAACCGCAGCTTCCCTAGAAACCTATGGCAGTTACGAATGGGAGAAAGTGTAAGGCTACGCAGCAGCCATACTGTCCAATATATTTTTAAAATATTATTTCATTTGGTGAACTATAGAAACTATAGAAACACTATTATTATCATTAATAAAGTCCTGGTCAAAAACTACCATCGACTAGCATTGTCTCTGTTTCCGGGTCAGAGAGAGAGGGGAGGAGTGGCAGGTACGATGGAGAACGCTCAGTGGCGTAGCTTGCATGAGACAAAGCAGGCAGCTGCCTGGGGCCCCCAAGCCAGGAGGGGCCCCCAGAGGGCCCACAGATTTGACAGAAACGACCAAGAGAATAAAGTCACTGCAGCAGCGACAAGGTGCAACGAGAATTGGCCGTCAGATATTCCCTGAAAGGGCCCTATGAGCCCAACTCGCCCCTTCCCCACCTAAACACAGACATACCAACAAAATATGTGAAACATGTATGTATGTGAAACAAAATAAAACAAAAAAAATTAAAGTGAATCCCGATTTTCTATTTTTATTTATGAAATGGAAATAGGGAAACAAGTGTTTTCACGTTTTCTATCTCCGATTTTAAGCCGAAAATAGAATGACCGCGACGTACACGGACCGTGGTCCTTATTCACGGTGCTGCCCTGAGGGGGCGCTATAGAGCTGTAAAGCTGTTGCCTTTTGGGAGTCCATTGTTTTTTCTGATCAGTGTTGGACAAGTTACTTTGGGGTTGTTATGTGTTATTGTATTTTCTGTTTCATTGTTCTTGACGTTATAGTTTATTATGCCTTGTTTGTATTTGTGTTCCTAGTTTTTATCATGTTTTTTATTATTACTTTGATTATTTTTATTGATGTTGACCACAAACTCCTGCAGATCTTGTTCACCAGTGTCCAAGAGTGTCTGCTTTTTATGTGGGGAGAGTTTGAAGCTCAAGTTACTTGAATTGTAATGACTGAATGACTGATATATTACCTAATTTTGTGTACGTAATGTTATATTCCTGAGCTACTGAAAAGGTCATGTTTTTTTGTAATATGTGACCCCAAAACTGCTTCTGATGTGAAGTTGTGGAAATAACCTAAACTAAAAACTAAAAGGGCCACACAACAGTTTTCACCCTTATTGAAGCACTGAACTCTGATAAGTGAATGATGAATTTGTGTTTTATTATGATTATTTATTTTTGAGGGTTTGACTTGAGATCACTGTGGAGCTGCTTTTTTCATTTCGTTTATTGTACAATGACAATAAAGAGATTCTGATTCTGAAAAATAACGATGGCCCAAATAGGAGCAGATTGGTAAGAGGTCTAACGCCAAACCAGATGTGCGTCAGCGTCCGCCATAATAAGAAGCATCTGAATTGGGCTGTCGGTGAGGAAGGAGTTAGGAAAAGGAGCCTCAGTGCTAACTATCATAGCCACTTTAGATATAGACCTCTGATGCTAACTATCATAGCCACTTTAGCCTAGGGACCTCTGATGCTAACTATCATAGCCACTTCAGCATAGGGACCTCTGATGCTAAGTATCATAGCCACTTTAGCCTAGGGACCTCTGATGCTAACTATTATAGCCACTTTAGCCTAGGGACCTCTGATGCTAACTATCATAGCCACTTTAGCATAGGGACCTCTGATGCCAACTATCATAGCCACTTCAGCATTGGGACCTCTGATGCTAACTATCATAGCCACTTTAGCCTAGGACCTCTGATGCTAACTATCATAGCCACTTCAGCATAGGGACCTCTGATGCTAACTAGCATAGCCACTTTAGCCTAGGGACCTCTGATGCTAACTATTATAGCCACTTTAGCATAGGGACCTCTGATGCTAACTATCATAGCCACTTTAGCATAGGGACCTCTGATGCCAACTATCATAACCACTTTAGCATAGGGACCTCTGATGCTAACTATCATAGCCACTTTAGCATAGGGACCTCTGATGCCAACTATCATAACCACTTTAGCATAGGGACCTCTGATGCTAACTATCATAGCCACTTTAGCATAGGGACCTCTGATGCTAACTATCATAGCCACTTTAGCATAGGGACCTCTGATGCTAACTCACCGGTGATTAGGAGCTATGTGCCATCCCATAAGCCACTGCGCCAATCTCCCCACCCCCTCAGCCCCCACCCTTGAGTGATTCATGCGCAACCACTGTTGATCGACAGGTGCACAATTAATTAAAATATATATATAAGAGATTCTACTCAAGCCAAACTTCATAAAAGTGACAAAATACATGTTGTCGTCCCCACAGCTCAGTCACATGGTTTTAAAGAGCCTCCTCAGTAAATGGCCTAAATGAAGCAGTTTGTGCTTTTGCTTCATTTAGTAGAAACTTAAGCCACTTAAATGTCTTTGTTTTGATTGATTGATTGATTGATTGGATTTATTTGAGTGATTTTTACAACAACATTATTACAGTGCAGAAAACAAACAAAGCAACAAAAAAACTCAAAAGGAGTTTGAGGCCGAAGCAAGAAAGCTTATAAGTGCCTACACACATATTCAAGATGAATTTACATTCCGGATACAGTAATACAACATCTCATGTTTACATACAACACTTTACTTTACAAATTCCTGAATTACTTATTTTTATTTACAATTTGTACTTTTTCCTTTTTCTTATTCCTCATTCCCGTTCACATAATAACCATTTCCAATCATTACTTATGAGCACCAGTCACCATTCTATTAATTGACTATTAATTTAGTTATAATAAGTATTACATAATCAACACGACCCATTATTATTGACATTCCCATTTCCACTGTAAAATATTGGTTGAGATTGTTTTATTATTTTGTTGTTTGCCTTGTTTAGTGAGGTGCCTTAAAAAGCCAGGGGGTAATGTGGCCAGTAGGTAGAGGGCAGTAGCCCCCACCAGCAAGCCCTCACCCTGCTGCCCTAACTAGTTGTTGTTGTTGTGAGGCAGTTCTGAGCCCTATACTGGGTGGTGCATTAAAAGACAAGATTTATGAACCTGTTGAAAGGGGGGGCCCATCCAAGAGGTTCATCTCTCGCCTGCACTCGCTCTATTATGTTTAATAGATTTGGACACTATGTTGTTGCATACGCAATACAGTAGGTGGCAGCATGCACTTTTGTTTGGCCTGCAGTCCGCCAATAACCTTAAAGAAGAAGAAGAACAGCTGTTGGTGATGTCACTTCCTCTTCCCCTGGGTAAGCACGGTGGAATTGGGCAAATGCTGCTGAAGCTCTAGTTCACTAACTGCATAGAGATCTAACCCATGAAAGGTTAAGGGTCAGGAGGGTTAGGACATAGAGGCTATAATTTGATGGTTTCAGATGCACTCTGTACGACAACACGACGGGGTCAGTGGCATTGACAGTAACATCTGCACAGCGCCACCTGCTGCTCATAGAGTCTGCTTTATCAGGCTTCATAATGAACACATTTACTTTTGACTTTGGAGCCTTTTATAGAAACGTCATGGAGCAGAAAGTGTTTATATATTTATCTTTCAAATGTCACGGCGTAAAAGAAGCTCAGCACAAAGACTACTGAGGTATAGCGGTGGGAGGGGCTTGCAGCAGTGGGCGTGGCTGAGACACAGGCTCAGCAGAACTGTCTGTGTGTCTGTATGTCAGACGAGTTTGGATGATGTGGCTGGAAACGGTTCTCACGCTCTGGGGCTGGGCCAGGTAACAATTTCATTTTGATATTCTGACGCAGATCGGACACAAACATGTAAAAGAAAATGAATATTTCCTCAAAACCTGGTGTAGAATGTACTGTGTTCATGTCATTTTTTTTAAATTTATGATCTCAACCGATGTCATTATTTTCAAAGATATTAAGATTTGAAGCCAGTTTGAAGTCAATGTAATGCTTTTTAAACAACATTTAAGACCTTTTGAATAATGGATCAAGTCAGGTTTAAAAGGCTTTATTTTCTTAGTTACCAAGATTTAAGGGAGATTTTGGAACACGTTTTTGAGTCTCCTTTAAAGTGACATGGGAGGGCGGGTTCACGGTAAAGCTCAGCCTTTTGTCTGAGCTGAGCCCAGAGTGACGTCATGTGAGTAACTCTGGCCCCAAACCTGCTCTGCACTCGGGCGGAGCTCCTCGACAGAGAAAGGACAGATGATCCAGGGACCGTTATGGCGTGGTTAGTGTTGGCTGCGGAGAGGGTGGAGCGGAGAAAATCCTAGTTTCTTTAAGCTCTGAGCCTGTGTGTTCCCATGCAAAGGCTTAGGGAAGCCAGGCGCAGTACTAAAGTATGTGGAGGTAAAAGATACGACTTTATTGATCTCACAATGGAGAAATTCACTTGTCCCATCAGCTCAAGACTCAGGTAAAAAGAGAGGAAAATGTGCAATCCCGTAATAGTCTTATATCCTCTGAACTGAGCACATGTTCTGCAGTTCGGCTTCACCCAAATCTAAAAAGCTTCTTTAAAAAAAGGTTGAAAATAGTGACAGAAACGAGAAGAAAACGAGGATGAAAGTGCAACAAAAGAGCGACGGAAACTTGACCAAAAAAGGTGACAAACAAGCCACAAAAGAGTCATAAGAGAAGCAAGAAAAAAGTGACAAAAAGTGATGAAAATGCAACAAAAAAGCAACGGGAAAAAGGGGGAAAAAAAGGGACAACAAAGTTGTCAATTATCCAAGATTTTGGAAAAACTCTTTGCTGCTCGTCTGGACAGCTTCATAAACAAATATAATTTACTCAGTGACTGTCAATATGGGTTTAGAAATAACAGGTCAACGGCACACGCCTTAATCAATCTAACCGAAGAAGTCACTAACCATATTGACAATAAACTGTATTCTCTGGGTATATTCATAGACCTCCAGAAAGCTTTTGACACTATAGATCATAAGATACTCTTAAATAAACTACAAAATAATGGGATTAGAGGGATTGCTAACAATTGGTTGAAGTCATATTTGACCGAAAGAAAACAGTATGTACAAATTGAAGAACATGTATCAGGTTGGAGGAACATAACATGTGGAGTCCCCCAAGGGTCGATATTAGGACCTCAGTTGTTTTTGTTGTACATTAATGATCTGTGTGAAGTTTCAACAAAGTTAAAATTTATATTGTTTGCAGATGACACAACAATACTATGCTCCAGCAAAGATCTTCAGCTGCTCATATCAGAGGTCACAACAGAATTACATAAACTCAAAGAGTGGTTTAATAGGAACAAACTATCGCTGAACATATTGAAAACAAAAATGATCTTATTTGGTAAACGGAATAGTAAAGTTCAAATTAAAATCAACATTGAAAACACTCAAATAGAACAAGTAAAGGAATATACATTTCTGGGTGTGATCTTTAATCATGAGGTTAGCTGGAGACCACATATAGACAATATACGTCGGAAAGTGGCGAAAAATGTGGCCATAATGGGCAAGTGTAGATTTTTTCTGGACCAAAAGTCTCTCTTCACCCTGTACTGTTCCTTAATCCTACCGTACATGCACTATTGTTCGGAGGTCTGGGGAAATACCTACAATAGTCATTTACTGGCTTTATATAGGCTCCAAAAGAAGGCCATTAGAATAGTGCACAATGTTGGGTATAGAGACCATACAAATATACTGTTCCTAAAATCTAATACCATGAAACTTGATGACCTGATAAATCTTAATACTTTGTTACATATGTATAAAGCTGTAAATAATCAGCTCCCAAACAACATACAACAAATGTTTTGTAATAGAGAGGGAAGTTACAATCTAAGAGGTTCTCAAAATCTGAAAGTACAATGTAGTCATTCAACCCTTAAAAGTCTCTGTATCACTCGGAGAGGTGTAAATCAGTGGAATAAGTTAGAAGAACACTTAAAAGATGCTGCTAGTCTACTGCAATTTAAAAGACTGTATAAGAGAAATGTGTTTGAGAAATATGCAACAGACTTGTGACCCCTACCATTTTTAGTAAATATTCTTGTATTTTTGTGCATTTGCGAAGTACCACATCATTACTGGAATAATCAATGTCACCAACTCTAAAGTATTTTGATTTGTATTACAGGAACTTGAGCGAAAGTACCGAATGAAAGACATGCGAAATTGTTGCTTGCTTCCACTGGTAATTACTAAGTAAAATAGAATCAGGGCTGGCGAGAGATGGAGCTGTTGGAGGCACCCCCTTTCAATAGGTTCATTAACCTTGTCTTTTTAATGCAACACTCAGTATAGGTTACAAAACGGCTCACATCTACAATCTAGTCAGGGCAGCAGGGTGAGGGCTCGCTGATGGGGGTTACTGCCCCTTAGCAGCGGGCCACACTACACCATGGCTTTTTAACGCACCTCAATGAATAAGGCAAACAATCATAATCCACTGACAAAAAAGCACAACCAATATTAATGATAAATGCAGTGGAAATGGGAAGGACAGCAAGGTGAAGCATGATATTTTGGAAATGCAATTGCCATAGTCATTAAGGTGACGGTGATAATGGTATGCATGCATGTAGGTATGTATGTATACATGCATCTATATTATAAAACAATGAGAAATATAAACTTCAATTAAATAAATCAATAGAATGGTGACCTGTTGTTATAAGTAATGACCGAACTTGGTATTTTGTAAATGGTTAAACTTAAACACTAATAATCGTTCGTACCTTTGTTATTATTACCCCTATTGGGGACCGCCTGCAGCTGGAAAATAAATGCAGTTGAATAGGGGTAGGCACTTATAAGCTTTCTTGCTTCGGCCTACTCCTTTTGAGGTAGTTCCTTTTCTTTTTCAATCCTTATTATTATTTTTATTTTTTCAAAAATGTTAATGTAAATAATTGTAATAATGTACAAAGATGTGAATGTAAAACACAAATGGAAACTGCTCAAATAAACTAAACTAAACTAAAAAAAAAGTGAGAAAAAAGATAAGTTTAGATGAGTTAGACCATAGTTCATATGAGCTGGAAGAGCAACACAGTCTCACTCCGAAAGCGTCATAAATTGACGAACGGTCACTCGCCTTATGCGTAATATAGAACGCAAAAGGTCCCGTTTGCGTCTCCAGTAACGCAATGGGTGTGTAATGCATTTGAATGGGAGTCCAAGCGCGGCTCATTTGACGATATCGGACAGCTCATAGTATAGATACAAGTACAAATTCAGCTCGGTTTAGCCAACTATAAAACAATCAAAAATGCAAAAATGACTCGCAGTGTATTTGCAATTACAATAATGCTAAAGAAACATGCAAAATCACAGTCAACACTCGCTTGAATCCCTCGCAAGACAGGCAAAACCGCATTCAGCACGCATACACAAGCGCAGAACTACAGTATTCATATTTGCGTGAATCTGAGGCCAAACTGTTGTTCATCAAAGCCAAAATAAGGCGAGTGACCGTTCGTCAATTTATGACGCTTTCGGAGTGAGACTGTGTTGGGAAGAGAGTAAGGCTTTAGAAAACAGCCCGCGAGTGCCAGGTGTAAGTACGGGTAACAAGAAAGTAATTACACATGTAAGTACAGGTACTCTTGCAACGTTTAACAAGGGGAACAACGTGTAACTACGTGTCAAAGTGACATCATACAATCACAACAAAACCACCAATACAGTATGAATGAAATGGAGCAATTACTGGTGCTGAGCAACACATAGTTGTGGCAAAAGGTAATGTGGTATTGTATATTTTAATGTTGCAGGACGACAGTATTACTGTTGTGAACGTGAAGACATGACTCCAGGTGTTTTTATTGATGTTTATTTTTTGTAGTGAGACACTGTTACCTGTAACAAGCAGAAACAAGAGTGAACAGAGAAAAATAAGCAGAACAAGTCTCCAAATATGATCACACTATCAAAGTGCATGTACAGCATAAGTACATGTGATATGATGACACAGTGGTTAGCGCTTTTGCTTCACAGCTAAAAGGTCCCGGGTTCAATTCCCAAGTCAGACGGAGCCTTTCTGTGCTGAAGTGAATTGTTTGTAGTTGTGGGGAAACGGGAGGAAACCTATGTTGGCACAGGAAAAACATGCACATCTGCACAGAAATCCATCTGACTTAGGAATTGAACCCGGGACCTTTTAGCTGTGAAGCAAAAGCGCTAACCACTGTGTCATCATATCACATGTACTTACGCTGTACATGCACTTTGATAGTGTGATCATATTTGGAGACTTGTTCTGCTTATTTTTCTCTGTTCACTCTTGTTTCTGCTTGTTACAGGTAACAGTGTCTCACTACAAAAATAAACATCAATAAAAACACCTGGAGTCATGTCTTCACTTTCACAACAGTAATACTGTCGTCCTGCAACATTAAAATTAATGCACAATTTATAAAACCACATTCCCTTTTGCCACAACTATGTGACAGCTCCGACCATGAATTGCTCTTTGAATAACTTTACTACACTTTGACACGTAGTTACACATTGTTCCCCCTTGTTACACATTGTAAGAGTACCTGTACTTACATGTGTAATTACTTTCTTGTTACCCGTACTTACACATTTTTTCTATGATTTTTGAGAACTGTGGGAGGAGTGAGATGGGTCGATAGTTTGTGAAGAGGTGCTTGTTACCATGTTTAAATAGCGGAATAACCTTGGCTGTGTTCATGTTATTTGGAAATACACCATATTCAAACGACAAATTACAAATATAAGTTAAAGGTTTTGAAATTGCAAACACCAAACGGGGAAACATTTAGGGTTCGTTCCCACGGCCGTCCACCAGAGGGAGACAGAGACTCTGGAGATGAGGCGAGTGTTTCTGAGGTCCCACCGCCCCTCGCTCGTCTCTCAAACCCGCCTTTAAATCAGTCTGAGCCTCAGTCTGACTCCTGTTGTTGCTTTGCAGAGACATGGCGGTCCAGCTCCGTCCCTGGTAAGACACGGACTTTTCCCAAACTATTTCAACCTGAATGTCTGATTTCTGAAATGTCTTTATTCCAGGGGCCAGCCTGTGAAGTCGCCGCCCTTTAAGGTCAGTGTTACTTCATATCAGGGAGGCAAATGTAATGCTTTTTTAATGCCATTTTAAATATCTTAAGGCTACACAGGTGAAAATGAAAACTGATGTAATATTTTTCCTTGCTGCGTTTTCATCCTCATTTACGTCTCGTTTTTGTTGCTATTTTGAAGGTTTTTTTTTTTTTTCAAGAAGCTTTTAGATTTGGGTAAAGTCAAACTGGAGAAAATGTGCTCGGTTAAGGCGGGGATTAAGAGGTTTGGAGTCTGTAGGAGCTGCGGATGTAGAGATGCATTTTGAGAAAATGTCCCTCTGTGGAGAAACACTGGATCAGTGAATAGTTAAAGGGGTTGTTGTGAAGATCAGGGATTATTTGGGAGTTTCCAGGTCAAATTTGCCCAAACCTAAAACGTTTTCCCTGCAATGTCTCCCCTTAAATGTCACAAATGTGCAAAAGAAAAGAATAATAATAATAATAATAATACATTTTATTTATATTGCACTTTACATTTCAAAGAAACCTCAAAGTGCTACAACAGGTAAATTAAAATCAGATAAAAACAAAATGAACATGACATAGTAAAACAAAGCAAGCACAAGAGCAAAAACAAACTAAAAGGCCTTTTTAAATAAATGTGTTTTCAGGCCTTTTTTAAAGGCCTCAACACTCTGGGGAGCCCTCAGGGTCTCTGGCAGGGCGTTCCAGAGTCTAGGGGCAACTGCCTTAAAGGCCCTATCTCCCATTGTGGAGAATCAAACAGAGGAAGGACATTTGGTCGAATTTCAGCCCAAACTGCAGCTGCATGCGACTTAGGTCAGACTTTTTTTTATAATTGATGAATTTAAAGGTCCTATATCATGCAAAATCGACTATTTGGAGTTTTTAGCCATGTTGTTGCTATTTCCTTCTGAAAAACACCCCAGAGCGGTTTTTGGCTTCATTCACGCAGTTCTCAGTAATCCTCCTGAATCCTGCTCTCTGAGCAGCTGCTCCGCCCTCTCCTGGTAAACCACTGAGCTGTTCAGTTGTGTCGTCACAAAGGAACGGAAGTGCTCTACGTCTGTAATGTAATGCCTTACGGCTTTTTCATTATTTTTGTTGAAAAAACAAAAATCTTCTGTGAGTCTCCCCCGGGGGAAACTGAACACCACCGAGTGTGGAGTGAATGTATAATGTCAAAGCGCTTTGTGAGCGTGTCTGTGAAAGGCGCTTGTTCTCTCTTTACAAGCCTGTGTTACCAAGTTCCTCAAAGCGCCGCACTGCAGTCATTATTCAATCAATCAATATCACACAGGAGTTTCCTCACAGCTGCACCGAACATTAGGGCAATAAAACAGAGCAGTAAATAAGACAATGTAAAGTTCAGGCGAATCAAGTATCCAGGCAAACATAATGTCCAAATAAGCGTCAGCAGTGGTATCCCCTGTCCTTAGACTCTCCAGCACGGCAAGAAAAAACTCAAAAACCCAGTGGGAGAAACGAGAAACCTCGGGGAAAACCACAGAAGGAGAGATCCAGTCCCATGGACGGACAGGCTATAGAGACCCAGGGCCGATGGAGTCCCTGAAGCAGACGGGCCAGGATCGAGACCGTCCAGTCCTTGTGGTCAATCCAGTATTCAGGGTTCCTCCGTTCGATCTAGAGTTAGAGCTTTACTTCAGGCTGTGGGTTAGGATTTTAAAGTTGATTCTAAACTCAACAGGAAGCCAATGGAGAGACTTTAGCACAGGTGTGATGTGTTCTCTTCTCTTTGTACGCGTTAACAATCTTGCAGCTGCATTTTGAACTCATTGAAAACTTTTTATGGAACTTTTTAGGGACACGCTGCTAGCAGGCAGTTACAGTAGTCCAGCCTTGATGAAACAAATGCATGAATAAGTTTTTCTGCATCGCTCTTAGGGAGGATGTTTCGTATTTTAGCAATGTTGCGCAGGTGAAAGAACGCTGTTTTATAAGCCTGGTTTATATGTGTTTTAAATGAGAGGTCTTGGTCATTGACTCCATACTGTGGTAAGCTGCTGTTGAGTGTGTTTAACCGGGTTATTAGTCATATCCAGGTTATGACAGTAATCTGGATATGATGTTTACATGTGTCTGAGAAACCCTGTTTACAAGAGAAAATACAGAATCCCTTTTTCGGACATTTCTGTAGCACAGGGACAAGAACTATCTAAGGAAGCATTAAAGCAGTTCTTTCCGGCTTCAGAGACAGACGTGACAATTGAAAAAGGCTTTATTTGGCTTATCCAGGAAACTGAAACCAGGATTCAGTGTTTACATGAACCAGACAAAACCAGGACACTTAAAATCCCCGTGAATAAGCCTTTCTGGGGCCCTACAGTTCACGTACCAGTCTTATAAGAGTCCGTCTTATTCATGGGTTTCAGGTGGAGTTCGTGACGTACTGCACCCTCAACGTCACCGTGCTGCGAGCCACGACCCACACCGACGGAGACTACTGTGAGTTCATCAGCAACAGCAGGACGTGGCAGGTCTACACTGTGGTCCATTGATCTGCAGTGATGCCACAGATTACTTAAAGTCATCAGAATCAGAATCGGTTTTATTCCCATGGTTTGAGAACAGGTTCACAAACTAGGAATTTTTCTTGATTCGGACGTGCAACATTAAACATATAACACAGAATTTAGATAAAAATAAGCTATAAAACTTTAAACTCTAAGGCTTTAGGGGCTATGCATAAAAAATTAAATAAATAAGATACAAAATAAAAAGTAAAATATGGTAAGACGACAACCATTGACATAGAACAGCAGCGGGCTTGTATTTACAGATGTGTATAAAGCAGCAGCTCTAAGTGTGGACACACCACACAGAGCAACAGAGCAGATACATCCATGAGTCTGTAACGAAGTTATTTGGTCTTGTTATTTGTTCATGAGTCTGATGGCGGAGGGAAAAAACTGTTCAAGTGGTGGGAGGTATGTGTCTGGATAGACCGTAGCCTCCTGCCTGAGGGGAGAGGGGGAATATTCTATGTCCGGGGTGAGAGTCCACGATCATCTCCACTGTCTTCTGGCTGCTAAGCATTACTGAGAGTTTGGGCCTAAGTCAATCTACTCAAAATCCATATAATCTTTGGTGATTTTGTGTCCATTTAACCATACTGGATTAAGATCTTGTCCTGTTACACAACTGTGTGGTGGTTTTTATCCAAAAGAACAGAAAAAGGGATCCTTTGAACTTGAAGAAGGCAGGCTCCATCTGAGGCCTTCACCTGTTGCTAACAGGCTACCTGCAATTTTACTACAACAATGCCACCAAAGTCTGCGAAATCTGAAGAGGTTGTAATGACCTCTTCTCAAGTCCGGGAACTTATGGATCAACAAATGTCATTGTACAAGGATCTACTGCAACAGCAGGAAAGTACCTACAAAGGCTTTGTCCAAATAATAATGGACTCCTTCAATAAAAGACTAGATGGTGTTCTTAAGGAAGTGTGTGACCTCAACGCAAGCCTGCAACACACCCAGAAGGATGTTGATGATTTGAAGTCACTGACTGACAACCTCTCACTTCAGTGTAAGGAGATAAACCAAGAAATAACTACGCTTGGCTCTTCTTACAGCAATGTGGTTAATAAAACTGACTACAGTGAGAATCAATCGCGACGCAATAACTTGGTGTTTGATGGAATACCAGAGTTTGAAAATGAGAAATGGTCTGACTCTGAGATCAAATTAAGGAATATCTTATCAGACAAACTCAAGCTGGATCCTAAACATATTGAAATGGAACGTGTGCATCGCATTGGAAAATCACCAGGTCAAGGAGGAGGAAGAGGAGGAGGTGTTCAGCTCCAGGTTGTTGTGGCTGCACCAGGACGCCAGCCGGTCCACCTCTCTCCTGTAGGCGGACTCATCACCCTGCGAGATGAGCCCGATGAGGGTGGTGTCGTCCGCAACCTTGATCAGTTTAACGGACTGGTGACTGGAGGTGCAGCAGTTTGTGTACAGGGAGAAGAGCCAGGGGGAAAGTACACAGCCCTGAGGAGTTCCAGTGTTTCCAAGTTCCAGTTTTGAAAGTAACTGAGTTAGATCGTGCATTACTTTACTATAGCGAGTTTAGCGTGTTGTTTATTATTGCTGGGTTTCAGGCGACATCACAGCGTTCTAAAGGCCTATGATATTATAAAGAGGTAAAATAATTTTGTTTTTGAGGAAATGTTTGTAGTTTTTGTAATTCATACATTTCCTTTGTTAGATACGACCTGTGAAAGTGTAATGCAGTTAATACTTTTGTTAAGTGGTGACGTCACAGCTCTACTTCCGGGTCCGCAGATGTGCGAGAAACTACAAAAAACTCTTTAATACCACAATCAATATTTCTGAAACTCAACAGAGAGTTACTGAACATACTTATTTATCAGGCCCATTAGCCAAACATGCTGCACCTACTGCTATAAAAGTCATATTTACCAAAATCGCTACATCCGGGTTAGCGGAAAACATGCTAACGCAGCTACGCTAACCCCGGAAGTAGCAACTTCAGTAAATATTACTTTTATAGCAGTAGGTGCAGCATTTTTGGCTAATAAGTCTGAGAAAGAAGTAGCAACTCTCTGTAGTAACTCTCTGTTGAGTTTCAGAAATATTGATGGTTGTTTTTAAAAAGTTTTTTATGTTTTTTTCTCGCATATTTGCCCGTCTGCCAGGACCCGGAAGCGGAAGTCGTGACGTCATACTTAACAAACGTAAAGGAAAAACGGACTCCTCCCCCACTGGGTCATGTGACATCATCACATGACCCAGAAACCTGAAAACAACCTATAGTCAGATTAATCTGCTGTAGTTTGGCTGTCTTTTGGACAAAAATGCTCACGTTTTAGTCAAACAAAAACGTCAAATTTGAGTCCGTTTCATTAGACAAGAAAATGATTAATTTTGATAAGTATTGGAAATTGGGATCAATAATAATAATAATAATCTCTTGGCTTTATAGCTTTTGACAAACAGATTACAGCACTGGCAGAAGTGTCATTGTGAACAGGACTTTGTGACGTTCGTGAAAACACCCTATAGGTGCAGACGTGTCATAGGAGGGGGCGTGGCTTGGTATAGGAGTCACTTTGACCCTTTAACACGTTTTCTGGTGGACACAAGTCCTCATTCTTGCATTGGAATATTAAGCAGATTGTAGAAGTTAAGCGCCCCCTGCTGGCAGCAAAGCCTCGTCTACAGCCTGCGTTTACAAACACAGGCCTCAGGTGTTCAGTCCGCTCCGAGGACGGCCAGTTCAGTCCTGGTTTTATCTCTGAGTCCCGTCTTTCCTCAGGGTCAAAGTCGGACTTGTACGTGACTCTGACGTTACCGACGGCGACCGCCACGGCTCGCAGAACCAAGACCATCAACAACAACAACTGCCCGGAGTGGAACGAAGGCTTCAGCTTCAGGGTCCCCACCCAGACCAAGGTGAGTCCAGGAGGAAGAAAAAAACGTCATTAGTTAAGTTCGAGTTTAATTCATCTGAACTCTGCTTCGTCTCCTGCAGAACGTTCTGGAGATCAGCATGTTTGACGAGGACCTGCTCTCCAGAGACGACCTGGTCTCCACCGTCCTGCTGGACCTGGGCACTCTGGACATGGACTCCAAACTCAGAAAAGTCTTCAACCTGAGCCCCGAGGTCAGACCTTCTCTCAGTCACATTTCCCTCAGCTGTGATCGTATCGTTTAAGGCGAGACGCTGCAGGGGAATAGGGAAAACATTTAGAATAAGACCAGTTTTTTACTCTGACGCTAAAACTGGAAGATGTTAAGGAGAAAACTAGACACAAATCTTAAAATTGCAGGAAAAATCTCTGTTTTCACTGCAGCGTCTCCACTTACATGATTAAAGTAGCCGGGTGTTTGTGTTTCAGTCGGAGGACGTTCTGGAGATGGAGTTCGAGTTGAGCAGCAGGTGAGAGACAGAACTAGTGCTGGGATTTACGGCTCTTTTCCGGGAGCCGAGTCTTTGGGATCTGTTCATTTCAAAGGTTCAAAAGACTGACTCTCTGTGTAAAAGTCTGGATCTTCACTACAGTGTAAATTCTTAAAGAGGGGGTATTATGCTTTGTTCAATCACATAGCACCAGTCTATAGCATACTACAATGATGACGTAACCTTCTGTTGGTCTGTATATGCAGTAAATTAAAATAACTGCCTTGAATAAAATTGCTCTCTCAAAATGGCTGTACTGAACGTCTTGAAATAGGCCTCTGTCTCTTTAAGAAGCTTTCCGACACGCCCCCTTCAGCACACTGCTGTGGCATCTAAACAACACTACTGTGCGGGGAGGGGGCTCTGCTGAGCTGAGGAGCAGTGGTTGGTGGCTTGGCTGGTGACGAAAGGTCCAGAGGCGTCTCCAGGAGGTGGGGGCGTTCCTAGGAGGACTGAGGCATAGCTACACCTAAAATGGCTGCCGTCTAAGTTTTTACTGATTACTCAAAAATATGTGAATGAGCCAAGGCAACACTCCAGGCATGTGTTTAATGAGGGAATGACATAATAACATGATATGAAGCTTGAAAAAGTCCATTTTACATAATACCCCCTCTTTAAGTCGTCCAAGTGATTAATTCAATCTGGTATTCCTAATCTTCTCTCTCTCGTGTTGTGGAGTACTCTGCCTCACTGCTGCCTGGACCCTCACCTACAGTTGTTGCCACCATCTACCGCCCACCAAAACACAACAAGGACTTCTTAAACGATTTCTCTCGCCTGCTAACACATTTCACATCCATATCTCAAAATGCAATTATTCTTGGTGACTTCAATATTCATATGGACAATAACAGTAATGCTCTCTCCAAAGACTTTTCATCCTGTTTAGATAGTTTTGGCCTGCAACAACACATCAATGTCCCTACTCACTGTAAAGGTCACACCCTGGATTTAGTCTGTTGCTCCGGTCTCACTCCCACTGACTGTAAACCTCATTCAATCCCGTACTCCGACCATATGCTCATTACCTTCAACACCAACCTCACCCTTTCCAAACTCATCCTCCCCAGAATCATTTCTTTCCGCAAGATCAAAGATATAAACTCTACCACCTTTTCCTCAGACATTAACCATCGCCCTTGTACTAATCCTAATAGCTCACCCCACGATCTGGTTTCTCACTACAATAGTAATCTCCTTATCCTGTTAGTCACTTGCGTTCCACTCAAAACCAGACATGTCTCTTTCACCCGCTCCACACCCTGGTTCCCCCCCGCCCTCCGTCAGCTCAAATCCCAAGGACGACAACTAGAACGACTCTACAATAAAACTGGACTCACTATACACCTTCTCGTAGGCACCCCTCCACTCTCGCGAAATCAAACAGTTTTCCTATTCCCATCAACAACTCATCTGTCCTTCCCTCCCCTCAGGTTAAGAGTCTGGGTGTCATCCTCGATAGTACACTCTCGTTCCAGTCTCACATCAATAGCATCTCCCGGTCTGTCTCTCTCTCTCTCTCCCCCACACCTCCGCCATCCTCGTCCACAGCCTCGTTACCTCCCGCATTGATTACTGCAACTCACTTCTGTTCGGACCTCTACCTCTCACCGCATCACCCCGTCCTACAACGACTCCACTGGCTTCCCATAAAACAAAGAATCAACTTCAAAATCCTCCTCATCACATTCAAAGCACTTCATAACCTGGTCCCTCCTCCACATCGCAACTCCTGCCCGCACACTCCGCTCCACCTCCACTCTCGAACTCTCCGTCCCACCAAACTCGTTACCATGGGGCACAGAGCATTCAGTCGCTCTGCTCCCCAGCTCTGGAACTCTCCCTCCCCCCCCCCCCCCCCCCCCCGACCTCCGTAACATAGACTCCCTGCCACTCTTCAAATCCAGACTCAAAACTCACCTTTGTTAGGAGACCTCTCCACAGTTGACATTGAATCCTCGATTAAAAATTGTTTATATACTGCATTGATTTTAGCCAAGAAAATTACAATTGACTGGAAATCATGCAATTCAATAAATACACATTTTTAACTTAAAGATACTGTCTTCTTAACATTGGAAATCTAATTATGTACATACATTTTACATACTTGCATGCAAAGGTATATATTTGTGATTATAAACTTTGTTGTCTTCTCTCTTTTAATGTTAAAGAGGGGGTATTATGCTTTTTTCAATCACATAGCACCAGTCTATAGCATACTACAATGATGACGTAACCTTCTGTTGGTCTGTATATGCAGTAAATTAAAATAACTGCCTTGAATAAAATTGCTCTCTCAAAATGGCTGTACTGAACGTCTTGAAATAGGCGTCTGTCTCTTTAAGAAGCTTTCCGACACGCCCCCTTCAGCACACTGCTGTGGCATCTAAACAACACTACTGTGCGGGGAGGGGGCTCTGCTGAGCTGAGGAGCAGTGGTTGGTGGCTTGGCTGGTGACGAAAGGTCCAGAGGCGTCTCCAGGAGGTGGGGGCGTTCCTAGGAGGACTGAGGCATAGCTACACCTAAAATGGCTGCCGTCTAAGTTTTTACTGATTACTCAAAAATATGTGAATGAGCCAAGGCAACACTCCAGGCATGTGTTTAATGAGGGAATGACATAATAACATGATATAAAGCTTGAACAAGTCCATTTTACATAATACCACCCCTTTAATGTTAACATTCAAAATCAGTTTTCTTCCCCCAGCATATAATCCATCTCTCCATTTGGTCAAAAGACATACGAAGTTTAACATAGTTGTTGCATTTTTTTAAAATGCACTTTGTTTTTAATGCACTATTCACTGAAAAGAAGGAAGACAAACTAAACACGTACATTAGGGGCATGAGACTTAACTGTTTCACTTTTAATGCAACACAAGACTCCCACACCAACACAAAGGTTTTATCCTTTTCTCAGGGACCAAATGGATGGCCAGGATTCTATTGTTTTTTCAATAGTGGCCGGTTATTTATTTATTTATTTATTTTTTAAACACTAAATTCAGTTATGGACACTACAGATGAAGAGAAGGGGAACAAACTCAAAATTACAGTATACCCTTTGAATTTTGATTTAGCAATATTAAATTAACTTTACTATCATAATGCATATCCATTGATTTCTGTTTGCAAACACCTCCTCACCTACACATACACATACTATATACACACACACACACACACACCCACACACACACACACACACTAATTTGTCAGTGTTACATTTTGTCTTTGATTAATGTATGTGATCTTTTTCTGTGTCGCGTTGTAATCAGTTTTGTTGTTGTTGTTGTGACCAAAAAAAACAAAACTCACCTGTTCAGACTGTCCTACAACGCCTACTTACGCTCGCACCTCCTCAATGTTGTTCTCTGTTTTATTCTGTTGCTCTTGTTTTTAATGTGTCCATTGTACAGTGTCCTTGGGTGTCCTGAAGGCGCTTTTAAATCAAATGTATTATTATTATTATTATGTTGCAGTGAAGACCAGAGTCTGGAGTATCCGTCCAACGGGATCCTGCTGGTGAGTGAGAGCCCCTCAGGGAGCACCAGGTTCAACCCATCAGTCACTGAAGGCTGCACCACCTCAATCATCTCATGTTCAAACCATGTGGAGGCTTGTTATGACAGAATATAATGAAACACACATCTATTTTAATTTGTCATTTCTTCTTCTGTTAAAACCAGCCTCAGAAACTTTGGGCTTGTGTCGTCAGCTCACCAAAAAACTGTTTTTATCACCCGTGAAGTATCTCTAAAGTGAGGAACATGATAACCGTCCTCGCTTTCATCTCGGCTCACATTGATTCTTGAATTATGTTTTCACTTGTTTCAACAAGATTCAGATTGTTCAAAAATGCAGCTGTCAGACTTTTGACACGCGCAGCCGTGCACCAGAACAGCCCTCATCACCCCATCCTTTCAAGTCTCCACTGGCTCGTTCTATCAAGTCTCCACTGGCTTCCTTTCCGGGTGTTGCATGGTCAGGCCATTCAGTTCATCGCTGACTTGTTCTTGTGCCCCTTCTCCTCAGGGCAAGAACTTCATTGTCATTATACAATTGTACAACGGAATTTAGATCAGATGTTGGGTTAGTCTTCAGGTCTTCGGTCTTCAGACCAGGGTCTCCTGAAGATCCAAAAACTCATCTTAAAACCCGAGGATCTGTGTCGTTTCACCATCAGATTCCGCATTGTCTGCGTTTGCCTCGTTCCCCTCCTCCCCGTCCTCCGCAGCAAGTGTGTGTTAAACATTCCACATCCTCCTCTCTGCTCCGAGTGGCCTCCATCATCACTCACCTCTCCGTCCCTCCCCGACAAAACTCTACCAACTCTATTTTCAGCTCCGTCAGTGTCCAGCAGATCAAGCTCCACATCATATCACACCAGACCGGAAAGAGACGCCGAAAATGTCACTATTTTACACAATATAACCTAGGGGTGGGCCATATCGTATCGCATATCGTTATCGCGATATAATTTTTTGATATCGTTGTAATTTTTTATATCGTCGTGGATACGATATAATTCATGTTACGCTCAGCTCCATCAGCAGCATAAACACTGACTCTAGAACATGGGGACAGGTGCTTATGAAGTTAAATGAAATGAAGGATGTAAACCGCTTGAGTAGATCATATTCGCGAGGAAAGTAGTATGCCGTTAAAAAAAAAAAGAATGAAATATCACTGAGTTAATCTTCCCAATAGGCGTAAGGCTGGGATTTTGAAGTAATTTGTCCATTGTCAATAATATCGTCAAATATATCGTTATCGTGATATTTCTTTTTTATATCGTGATATAGATTTTAGGCCATATCGCCCTGCCCTAATATAACCTCGATATTTCCCTCTGTAATCACATGACCTGAATACCCTCCTACTGCCTGATTCACTTAACTTGTGAAAGAGAACTGGTCTAACTTCAAATCGATCTCCTCTGTGACCAGAGTTTACAGCTCGTCTGCTCCAAAACAGTTTATTATTTTATTAGGAATTTATATCACCAACTCGTTGCTTTGTGCGTGCTCACTTTGAGACCAGAGCGGACTGAAGAGTTTAGTTTATTTATTTAAATAACATACATGTTGCCATTTGATGCATCTGCAGTCCCAGGCAGGGAACGGACGACCCATAACAAAAACAAGACGACTCTGAGCTCGACTCTGTGGACTCTTTAAACAGCAATAGAAGACTTTGTTCTTTAAAAAAACCTTTTGGCTGATGGATTTTTCCGGTTTGTTTGTTTTATGATGTTTGTTATGTTTTATTTCTCCCATGTAATGTTTAGCGCTTTGTGATTTTATCTGTGCTTTGTAAATAAACGTTACTTTCTCACTCATCCCTCTGTTCTAACGTGGACCTTGAACCCCGTGTGTTGCAGGCGAGTCCTCTGTCCGTGCTCCACATCAAAGTGCAGAAGCTGCACTCGTACTGTAAGATCTCGCTCCGTAAAAAACCTCAGACTTTAAGCTCGACTCCACAAAGGTACTGACGTCTGTCCCGTTTCAGACCTGGGCTGTTCTCCGCTGCTGAAGCTGAGCGGGGCGTACGAAGGCTCTCACGCTCTGGACTTGAGCCAGGACACACTGCACTTCCACATGAACCGAGCGCTGGACACGGAGCTGGGATTCAGCGTGAGTACAGACATGAGACACACTGATCCAACCGCTCACTGAACTATTACTCTGATTCACACAGGTCTGGTTTAAAGAGTCTCCACAATAGCTTTGTCCAGGGTTTTGATTCAGATTAAGAAATTCTCCTGCGTCTCGAAAACTCGGTCGGCATTCGTGGATATGCTCAGGAGAGGAGTTTTGTGTCAAAGTTGGTGACGGTGTTTCCTCATCAGCCCCTCTGTCGTGTGGAGTGCCGCAAGGGTCCATCCTCGGGCCACTCCTGTTTTCATTGTATCCGCTTCCCCTTGGATCTGTTCTCCGCAGACTGTTCTACCCCAAATCTTTGTTCTCCTTAATGAATTTGCAACAACAGTAGGTGCCCAAAGTACTTTGCATACAAGGATAGGCAAAAAGACAAAATGGGGAGTAAAAAAGACACATAATGGAGCAGCTCTAATGTTTTGGAGGAGACTGTTCCAAAGTTTGGGAGCAGCTACACTAAAAGCCCGATCTCCAGGATTCACTACTACACCTTCTACTGATGAAAAAATCCAGGAGCATAGCTGAGGATGGCTTTAAGGTTAGCTTGGTTATAGCAGATTGTTATGACTTTATTTGCATTTCCATACGGAGTGGAGGCATGTTCAGTCGAGTCTGTGTTGGGCTTATCTTCCACACACCTCGCTCTCTCTGTTCTGTGATGTGAGGGATTTCAGTGTCACAGGCTCAGACTTGTCCAGGATTCCTGGTGATGAACAGAGTGGAGGAGGAGCAGAGCGTCCTCAGAGTCTGCAGACTTTCTCCAGGCCTTTCCAAAGGTTTAATACCTTTTACAGAACATGAATCTGTATTTGAAAAGCCTCTGATGGCGAACACTTCATCAGATACATGCAACGTTTTCTACAGAAACAAAAAATGTATCCCTCCTAACAAGAGGCAACTGTTAATTCAGGCTACATTGTTTTCTGTTTTGGATAACGGTGATATCATATATATGCATTCCACTGCAACTGTGTTAAAGCCTCTGAATGCAGTTTTCCATTCAACAATTAGATTCATCACTGGAGATGGTTATAGGACCCACCACTGTGATCGCTATGCTAAAGTACTAGAAGCACTGTCTGCTGTTTATTTACAAAGCTCTTCTTGGTGTCCTTCCTGATTATTTGTTAAATCTTTTAAAAGTCAGGTCAAATGCTGATCAGCTGAGGTCTCAGGACATTTTGACTCTTGAATGGGGGAAGAAGGCCTTTTGTTACTTCGCACCAAATGTCTGGAATAAGGCACAGAAAACCTTTTGTGTGGATAATCTTGTGACCGTCTATCAGTTTAAATCCCTTGTAAAGGAGGATCCGCCATGTGACTGCTCTTGTTTTTAAGTTTTATACGTTTTCTTAGTATTGTGTTAAAGTTGCTGTAATCGTTCCACTGTTGTCTTATTGTTAACTGTTATTTAACTTGTATATTTTAACAGGTCTCTCTTGCAAATGAGTCATTGAGTCTCAAGAGACCACCTGTATAAATAAAGAATAATAATAATAATAATAATAATAATAAATAACAGTAACTGAGGAATATAACATATTCTTAAAAAAAAAAAACGGTAATATATTCGTCATTACAATTTAAGTAACTCGACAAGTACAAGTGCATTTCAATGGTTTGCACAGATGCATGAATGACTCTGGTGAATTAGATCTGCAGTTGTAACTAACGTCGTCAAAACAAAACACGAGAGAATGGGGAAAGTGAAGGAAAAGGAAATCTTTGACTGCACTTTTAATCGGTGGCTTTATTACTATTACTACTTTCAGTTTATATTTTGTCAAAAGTAACTCAAAGTGTAACTCAGCAACAGTTTTGAAACGGTTTTATGTAATTCAAACATATTACATTTTACAGCTGTAACTACTAATATAGAATAATTACAATTTTAAAGGAAATTCAACACTGGTGTCAGAGGAGGTTAGCGCCCCCTGTGGGTGAAACAGAAGCTCTCGTCCTTTGAAATGAATGGGCAGAGAGTCGAGAATTTCTAATGAACGTTTGAAATAACGTTTTATTTGTTTTATATTGGTTTCTAATGTCATTACAGCTTCAGCTTTTACTCTGTCCCTTTTATATTGTTGTTAAATCAAACGTCTGCAGCTGACGATGGAGTTTTCTGGATTGTTTGAGCCAAATATCCAGGTTAAAGTGCCTCTGAGACTCACTGAATCATAAATGAGGCAGCTGAATGTTTACTGATTAAAGAAGTCACAAAGGGTTGATACACAGCCACCCGATCGTCCACTGGCCCCACACTGGTCACGTCAGCGCCTGCTCACTCTGAGGTGGGGGACAGAGTTTTTATGTGACGTTTAAGTTTGTTTTCAGGGGATGAAGGCGAGCGAAGAGGTGAAGGAGAAAAAGGAAGTGCTTCTGTCGGCGTTTCCTATGAAGTCCCTCCGCCCACCGCAACGCACCGACATCTCCCTCGCAATGGACAAGGTACAAGTACTACAAGTATTACTACAACTGCTACTGCACTCCTCACTGTGGCGATAATGACAAAAATCAATATCTCAATATTTTTGGGGACTTTAAAGTCGATCTAGCACATTTGCATATCCTCCAAACAGCCGTTTTGACACGAACTTAGACGATACAGTATATTGCCCGCCTCACACTCGTCTCTGAAGAAGTAAAAACCAAAATGTCTGTTTCAGGACACAGTGGATCTGCAGCTGGAGTCGATCGAGTGGTGAGAGCAGTTTGCGAGGACTTTGAGAGGAGTTTGAGAGAAGTTTGAGAGGAGTTTCCGTCGCCCTGAGGCTGACGCTCGGATCAGGTGTGACTCGTTTCCCTCTCTCTCCTCTGTCAGGGCGAAGAAGGACCTGTCTGTGCGTCTGGACCTGGATGTTCCTGCTCAGGAGAAGGAGTTCCTACAGAAGAGGAGGAGGGTCGTGGCCAAAGCTCTTCAGACTCTGCTGGGGCTGAAGTCCCCGCTCTCGGATGAACAGGTCTGCGCTGAAGCTCACGCACAAACACGCATGAGTCCGTTCTGTTTCTGTTCGAAGAATCTTTAGGACAAAGACTGTGTGACCGCAGGTGCCGACGATCGCGCTGGTGGCGTCCGGAGGCGGGGCCAGAGCCTGCACTGGGTTCCTGGGCTCTCTGAAGGGGCTGAAGGAGATGGGAGTCCTGGATGCCGTGACCTACATCACCGGAGTATCGGGGTCTACATGGTCAGAGTTATTACACTTTCAGCCTCTGTCCTCTCTCCAGATCTGTCCAAGTCACTTTCAAAGTCTTCCAAAGTGATCACAGTCTGTATCTATCGGTCAAATTCATACAATGCGCCTGATTTACAGATCAGATTTACAGATTTACAGTCACTGTGTCGAAATATCTCCTCTCTCTGAGCAGCAGATTAGGAGAAGAAGAAGTCGTTCATTTTTAGGGGTGTCACGATTTGAAATGTTTGCGTCACAATTATCACGAGAGAAAATAATGCGATTTTACGATTAATCTTGAAATCCCTGTTAGTGATAAAGACGTCCGATTCGTTTTCGATTCTCTCTACGTTTGGCCGTTTTATGAAATATTGGTCACTGTCCGCTCTCCTGTGTCCTCAGGGCGCTGTCCGCTCTGACCCAGGACGAGAACTGGTCCCAGAACCTGGACTCCATCATCTCCCGGACCCGCGAGCAGTTGACCAAGAGCTTCAGCAGCGCCTTGAGCCTGGAGAAGCTCAACTACTACTTTGCTGAGATGGAGGAGAAGAGGAAACGGGGCCACCTGGTGTCTTACATCGACATGGGGGGACTCATGGTGGAGCACCTCGTGTTTGGACAGGTCTCGCTTCTTCTTCTCTGTCTGACCTCCTCCTCCTCTGCTCCTGTGCTGATGGTTTCTGTGTAACTTACAGAAAAACACCAGCACTCTGTCGGATCAGCAGAAGACGGTGAAGGACGGGCAGAACCCTCTCCCCATCTACACCACAGTCAATGTGAAGGAGGCCATCGGCGGACACCAGGAGGAGAAGGGTCAGTGCTAACGTCCGCAGTCCAGTCGAGATGTTCCTCCTCAGTGTGTTCATGCCGGGATGTTGCTCCTCAGAGTGGGTGGAGTTCACGCCGTTCGAGGTGGGTCTGCAGAAGTACGGCGCGTTCGTCCGGGCGGAGGACTTCGGCTCCGAGTTCTTCCTGGGACATTTGATCAAGAAGCTCCCGGAGATCAGGCTGCCCTGCCTCTTAGGTGAGATCTCATCTGCTTTGACTATTCCATTCTTCAAGCTCCACTTTACTTTGAAAAGCACAACAGGTGGACTCCCAGGTTGTTATAACAGTATCTCAGACAAGAGAATCTTGAAGTCGACCCAATCAGAGCCCGTGTGAAAACGCCTTTAGTTTAGCCACCAGCACTGTCTGATAGGGCCAAGTTTTATATTTGAGTCTGAGGCCCCATTGGAAACGAGCAGATTGGTAAGAGGTCTAACGCCAAACCAGATGTGCGTCAGCATCCGCCATGATAAGAAGCGTCTGAATTGGGCTGTCAGGAAGGAGTTAGGGAAAGGATTTTTCTTTTCTTTTCCTCCTTAAATGTCTTCATTTGGACACTATGTTGTTGTAGGACAATATACAGTAGGTGGCGGTATGCACTTTTGTTTGGCTTGCACTGAACTTTACAGAAGAAGAAGAACAGCTGTTGGTGATGTCACTTCCCCTTCCCATGGGTAAGGACGGTGGAATTGGGCAAATGCTGCTGAAGCTCTAGTTCACTAACTGCATAGAGATCTAACAGCTGACACCATGAAAGGTTAAGGATTAGTTGCTAGTGTTAGCACTTAGAGGCTTCATTTAAGGGTTTCAGACGCAGCCCGAGCTTAGGAGGAACTAAAGGACTGGGACCCCACCCTCAGAAGCTTGTGCAGTTCTCACTCTGCAGCGATGATAAACTGTGTTGTTTCTGGTTCAGGAGTGTGGAGCAGTGTGGTCTCCGTGAATCTGGCCTGTCTGTGGAAGGTTCTGAGCGGGAGCGAGCCGCAGTGCAGCCCTGACCAGACGGACGTCAAGAACAACAGTAAACACACACATGGAGTCAAAGAACTTAGAAATACCTTCTTGTTTAATGTGACTGATGACTTTAACAACGTCTTTCTTTAGAGGAGGACGGTGGACGGTGTCCAGTGACTCTGGACACCGTCCACCTGAGCCCGGTGTCCGGTATGGGCTCCATGTTCGACGGATTCTTCCAAAACCGACCGATCATCAACGAGACGTTCAACTTCACCCGCGGCCTGTTCCTGCACCATCACTACAGCCGCTGCAGCCAATTCCTGTCCTGGAAAGGTACGACACGCCGTCTCCAAAGTGTCTCCAAAGTGTCTCCAAAGTGTCTTCAAACTGCCGTGACTGGCAGTCTCTGCAGCTCGGACTGATTTGCGCTTCTTTCATCAGCCTGGAGACTATTGAGAGACTCGCCTTATTGGCAGGGGACGTATTGGAGACTTGCATGTCTCCAATACGTCCCCTGCCAATAAGGCAAGTCTAGTTTCCATTGCAGGGACATCACAGAAACATCTCACAGGTCGAGGACAACAAATAGTGTTCTTTAATGTCAGAGTAAAACACAGACCAAACTCTCCCTTTACGAGGTTTATTTGAAGACGTTTTATCGACTTGGATTCTGTCTGAAATCACTTCAACATGGAGTCTGCACATGGATCTATTTACAAATACGACATGTTTGGTGTGAATGTGACGCTGCAGGGTTATGCACGTGTAGGGATGGGTACCGTTTTTTTTCGATACCACTACTTTAACGATACCTGCTTTTCGGTGCCGGTGCGTTAACGGTACTTTTTTCGGTACCTATGTAATTTTAATTCAATTAAAATAACTTGTATAAAAAGTATTGTTCAGGAAAAAGTCCTAAAACAGCACAACAGAAGCTCCACAGGCCACAGCAGCGTCGCCTGTAACTTTGTGTTTTGAGCACAATTTCCACTTAAGCAGCGGTAAGAAAGAAAGAAAGGACATTATTCCCTCCTGAGCTGCAGAGACAGATCCACATCAGGACACGGTTTCTTTCAGCGAAAACTTTCTAAACACACTGCGCTTTCACGAAGTATAAGCACTTTCCCATCAAAGATCCTTACATGGTGTGAGCGCTCACTCTGCCACTAATAATTTACCAAAACTGTACAAAAAATGTCTAATACAGAGTGAGCGCTCACTTTTCCACAAACAATCTTTGATATTCCCCTCACGCTGCAGCTGCTTGTAAAGTTGTAAACTCAGCCTCCGGGTCTGTCGCTAAAGGTAAAGACGTCTTTCTTGTTGTCACTGCTCTGTTTTGTTTTTCAATTTGCCTAAAAACTCAAGTTTCTTATTCAGTCCTGGTTTATAACTGGTTTAGTTTAGCTCTGGGTTTTACAACCGGTTTAGTCCTGGCTCAGTCCTGCCGCAGACCGAGGCTGAGCCGTCACTATTACAAAAGTTTAGTACGTTATAGCTTTGCTTTGCTTTAAGTTATAGCTTTGTTTTGCTCCATTTGTGCTGAAGCGGCTCATAATTATCAGCGCACACGTTCATGTTACTTTTTTAGACTCGCTGTGGGTCATATATTGACGTCTGGAGAGAAAAAGAACCGAAATTTGGCACCGAAAGAATTTTAGTTTTTCGATACCACCCCGACCGGAGCTTTTCGATCGGTACCAAGTAGGCACCGTTTAACGATACACATCCCTATGCACGTGGCAAGGCAAGTTTATTTGTAGAGCACAATTCATACACAAGGCAATTCAAAGTGCTTCACAGTTGCATAAAATGACAAGAAAACAGATAAAAATCAATCAATAAAACATCAACATAAAGTTAATCAATGACAGTAAAAGGCAAGAGTGCAGATAAAATACTTTCAGTTTTCATATGCACGGGTAAAAAGAGCTGTTTTCAGCCTGGATTTGAACATTGTCAGAGTTGAGGCCTGTCTCACATCCTCATGAAGACTGTTCCAGGTTTTAGCTTTAGCCTCAGCGTGTTTACTCCCGACTCTGGAACCACCAGGAGACCCCTCCCTGAGATGGTTCATACGGCTCTAACATGTCAGAGATGTACTTTGGTGCTAAACCATGAAAAGACTTGTAACAAGCAGAGCTGTTTTAAATTCTATTCTCTGAGTAACAGGAAGCCAGTGCAGAGACCGGAGCACTGGACTAATGTGGTGGTATTTCCTGGTTCTTGTCAGGACTCGAGCAGCAGCGTTCTAATCATCTGGCTGTGGACATTCACCTCTCTCTCTCTACTCACTTGAACATATAAATTCAAGTCCTAACCCGACCCCGGTATTGATTGTGACCCAGCATACAGTCCTTCCTACAACATGAATTGATTGTTCCCGTCTTCACCTAAACGTCTTGTGTTGCAGAGTCTCACCCGGACGCCTTCCCGAACCAGCTGACCCCGTCGGACCCCACTCTCCACCTCATCGACGCGGGACACTCCATAAACATCGGCTGTCCCCCGGTGCTGCGCCCGGAGAGACGTGTGGACATCATCATCGTCCTCAGCTACTCCTGGGACCCTCAGGACGTCTTCAAAGTGAGAGACTGTGGAGTTTGTTCCTCTAAGATTCTGGACATCCTGCATTTACTATTAATTCAAAACCCCAACCGACACATTCCTCTCAGACGTTCTTTTTCATAGTCATTGTTTCACGTGATAAAAAGTCAAATATGCTGCTGACGTCGCAGGAGTTGTCGTCTTCACGTGTTTTCTCGTCTCTGCGTCAGGTCCTGAGGAAAACCACAGAGTTCTGTGAGGAGCGTAAAGTCCCGTTCCCCAGAGCCGACTACGCCCAGCTCCAGCAGCAGCCGCTCAGAGAGGTCTACGTGCTGGAGGACCCCGAGACGCCCGGGGCCCCCGTCGTCCTGCACCTGCCCCTGGTCAATGCCTCCTACAGGGAGCACAAGGCCCCAGGTGAGACTCAGGGAAGAGCCTTAAATCTAACTCCAGGGCTTCAGGGCAGAAATAATTAGATCAACCAACAAAGTGTGAGATGGTGATCAGGATGTGTTTGAAATGATCTCCAAGAAGAATAATACCACCTCCTCAAAGGTCTTTACGCCAAGTTATCCGCAAACGTTAGAACATCCTTGGACACTCTGGGCTGGGATCTAAATGAAGCTTGTTGTTGGCTTCATCTCGATGACGTTCTAAGGTCGCATTCACAGCCTCCTCTTGATCCGAATCCGGGCCCGTTTGCTCTGATAGTCCGGTTCGTTTGAGGTGTTGTGATCGCGCAAACAGACTCTGGTCCGGCTGAAAACGTGGGTCTCGGCCCCGATTCAAACGAACTCTGAATCGGATCATTTGGTTTGTGAACGCGACTGAGCCAGAGAGTGGAACAAAACCAGGAAGAGAAAGTTGCAGGACGTTGTGCGTCTGATACAAACAAACGAGTTACGCAACGACAGAACAGCCCGGAGATAATTACGACATTCATTACGGAATGTAAATGAAAACGCATGTGCAGACACGTTACAGCTAACAGTTACAGCAGTACTAAGTAACGTGTTTACCTTAAAGAGGGGGTATTATGCTTTTTTCAATCACATAGCACCAGTCTATAGCATACTACAATGATGACGTAACCTTCTGTTGGTCTGTATATGCAGTAAATTAAAATAACCGCCTTGAATAAAATTGCTCTCTCAAAATGGCTGAACTGAACGTCTTGAAATAGGCCTCTGTCTCTTTAAGAAGCTTTCCGACACGCCCCCTTCAGCACACTGCTGTGGCATCTAAACAACACTACTGTGCGGGGAGGGGGCTCTGCTGAGCTGAGGAGCAGTGGTTGGTGGCTTGGCTGGTGACAAAAGGTCCAGAGGCGTCTCCAGGAGGTGGGGGCGTTCCTAGGAGGACTGAGGCATAGCTACACCTAAAATGGCTGCCGTCTAAGTTTTTACTGATTACTCAAAAATATGTGAATGAGCCAAGGCAACACTCCAGGCATGTGTTTAATGAGGGAATGACATAATAACATGATATAAAGCTTGAAAAAGTCAATTTTACATAATACCCCCTCTTTAAAAAATCCTTCCCGTAGTCCCTCTGGGGGTAATACAAGTGTTAATGGGATGATTGGAGGGTCTTTCATCTCCCCCTGGTGTCTCTGGCCAGAAAACCATGCTTGCAACTTGACTGCCACCGGGGCGGAGCAACCAATACACACTAATGGAATCACGGAGAAGAAGCTAACAGGCTAACGGGCAAAGCTAACTGCGGGCTAGCGCCACTTAAACAGTATTTACAGCCAAGTTTGAGTGAAAAACATTATTCCCATTGTATAACTGGATGTACAACACCCCTCTCTCCCTTCACCTTTTCTGTCAGCGTAGTATTTACTCTCCAAGACATTTAATAAGTAAAAAAATCGTAACTTGCTAAGACACCTGCAGTTGCGCTTATGGCCTCTAGGGGTAAGAGTTACTTAGTCCTGCTTAAATACGAAATATACACCAAAAGCCACGACTCGTAAATATGAGGCAGAAACCTTTGATATAAGCAGCACCAGAGGCCAGTGAGCAAAGCCCTGATCAGATCATTTTTACTTCCTTTCTCCGCGTTGCTTTCCCTCGGACAGTCGTTATAAGTAGTTTTCGATGTCTCTGCCCGGAGCCTTCGCAGTGTCATGTGAAGAAAACATATCTCTGGGGTCCGTCAGTCCTGCTTTAGTCCCGGTTTAGTCCTGCTTTAGTCCCGGTTTAGTCCTGCTTTAGTCCCGGTTTAGTCCTGCTTTAGTCCCGGTTTAGTCTCATCTGGCATCATCTCATCTTATGACGAGTATCGACTCTTGTATCTCCTATTTAATCCGTAAAAAGATCTGTGCGTTCTGAGCGTAGTTTCTGTCACTGTCATATTAAAAAGTGCGTAAAGAAAACCCAACACAGTCACTGTCTGATCCCGCTCCATTTTGTAAACAAAAGACGGAACAGAGAAGTGTGTTTCTTGTTCACTGTTTTTCCTGTGGAAGGTTTTGATACAGCGCCCCCACAGGCTGCAGAGGAGCGCTGCATTTAGAATGTTGGTTCGATTGATAAAAACAGAGTTGTGAACGCAAACCGTGCCAGTTGGAAAACTGAAACACTGTTCCAGTCCCCGGTGTGAATGCGACCTAATATAGTTTTAGTCAAATTTAGTCCAAAAATTCCTAATTTCAGTCGAGTTGACAAAGTATAAAACTAATTCAAATGTATGTTAATTCTAGGGCTGGGCCATAGATCATGTTCAGTTAATCGTGTAAAGTGTGGACACTGTAGAGTGATATAATCTGCATGTCTGTACAGCTGATGTTTCGCAGCTAAAGGCTGTTTTATACTTAAGCGTCAAACACACGTGCTCCAAAAAGTCACCTCACGTTAAGTGCATAGATATAGTACATAAGAGATCAATCGTTTTCCATTCAGCCCCATTCATAGTAATGAGCCAGTGTTGTCTGTGAAAATAACATGGCGGCTCAGTCTTCTCCTCCGACCGGCTCCGAGCCTCCACAGAGCTCCAGAGCCAATCATAGATTCAGGCTTCAGTTATGATTTCTGATGTACAAAACCAGCATCGATCACATGGGTCAGAGCAATTAAAAAAAAAAACTCTTTGGAATCAGGCTTTTAAGCCGTGCAAACGAGGTCAAAGTCTTCATAGAAACGCTGTTCACCAAGTGTCTTTTGGAGTCGCCCCCGGCCACCAGGGGGTGGTGTTACACCAATAATAATAATAATAATAATAATAATAATGATGCATCGGTTTTATATAACACTTTACTAGTCCACAACACAGCTGCAAGAATATTAACAGGGACCAGAAGACGAGAGCATAACCCTGCGCTAAAGTCTCTCCATTGGATTGCTATTGAGTATAGAATCAAATTTAAAATTCTGCTTCTCACTTACAAAGCCATAAATGGTGTCGCTCCAAGAGGCCATAGTACCATATCAACCAATTAGAGCACTTCGCTCCCAAAACTCACGGTTGCTTGTGATTCCATGCATTTTTAAAACCACAACAGGAAGTAGAGCTTTTAGCTATCAAGCTCCTGTCTTATGGAATCAACTTCCATTTTACGTCAAAGAAGCAAACACTGTACCCATTTTTAAAGGAACAGGCCACCGTTTTTACATACTGAGATATGTTCTTACCTGAGCTTAGACGAGTTCACCTGTACCTGTCTGGTCTTCACGTGTGCCTTCAGTCACGTAAACACAGCACAGACGGCGTTAGCATTTAGCCTCTCTCTTCTCCTCTATAGCTCCAAACGAGGTGAAGATAGAAGCTACCAAACTCTTCCACGTTTTCCCTATTTAAATATGGTTACGTGAAGTGTTACACTATAAAGTATAATTACACTAAATTAAACAATGTGGATTTTCTAAGCGGATAAAAAGGCGTAATAATACCAGTAATAGTTCGACATCCGCGCAGTGATATCTTCACTTTACTGTGCGGATGTCGAAGTATTCCTGGTATTATTACGCCTTACAATATAGTTCCCCTTTTTTATCCGCTTAGAAAATCCACATTGTTTAATTCTGTGTAATTATACTTTATAGTGTAACACTTCACGTAACCATATTTAAATAGGGAAAATGTGGAAGAGTTTGGTAGCTTCTATCTTCACCTCGTTTGGAGCTATAGAGGAGAAGAGAGAGGCTAAATGCTAACGCCGTCTGTGCTGTGTTTACGTGACTGAAGGCACACGTGAAGACCAGACAGGTACAGATGAACTCGTCTAAGGTAAGAACATATCTCAGTATGGAAAAACGGTGGCCTGTTCCTTTAAGACTAGGCTAAAAACGTTCCTCTTTGAAATGGCCCATGGTCAGCTGGGATGAACTGATTCAGCTTTTTATTGTATTTTATATACATTGTTTTTTATATACAGCTCAGGGGCTGACTTTTTAAACATTCAGATCATAATGCAGAGTGTTTTGAATTTCTGTATGGATGTATAGTTTATGGATGTTTTAATTGCATTGTTTGTATTTTTTATTCCTGTTACAGCGCTTTGAGATGCTCTGTGTGTGTGAATAGCGCTTATTTTTTAAAGCCATGTTAAAGCCAGAGCAGGGTTCAATTCTCCGAAAGACATAACTGACGGCAGCTTTAAAGCCATGAAAATAGTTTTACATTAATTTACCCCATTTTTGTCAAATATATCACAATCATATCATATTTCTCTTTCATATCGTGATATACATTTTAGGCCATTTCGTCCCACCTTAGTCCATTCTTTTACTTTTAGTTTTTAGGAGTCAGCATTTCTGCAGACTTTAGTCACAGTTTGTCTCACGAATGGACCGTTATTGTAACGGTTGCTTCCTGTCCTGGTGCAGGGGTGCGGCGGGAGACCCCAGAGGAGCAGGCGGCGGGTCAGGTGGACGTGAGCTCCGCAGACTCGCCCTACACCACCAAAAACATGACGTACTCGCCCCAGAACTTCGACGCTCTGATCGGCCTCACCTCGTACAACGTCCTGACGAGCCGAGACGCCATCCTGACCGCCATCCGACACGCCGTCCACGAAAGAACTGCGACTGCACCGGAACCAGGGACCGAGCCGAGGAGTGACTGAGTATTAAAGCATTAAAGTATTAAAGTATTAACACGTATTGTATCAAACTTGACCACTGTGACTAATCAATAAATGTATTTTGTAAATGAAGCTGTTGAACTCCATCATGTCTGTGTCTCTCCCTGGTCTTTCCCACACTTATCCATCCACAAATACTGACATGTTTGGTATCCACGTGTAGCAGGAAAGCCTGTGACCGAGGTGACGCTGTGATCCAAATATGGTCGTTTCCTTTGTGGGAGACAGCAGCGGCTAAAGACAGGAGGAATATACACATGTGCAGACAAAGAGACTAAACTTGAACAACATCTGCACTTTAGTCGCTCCATCAGAATCAGAATCGTGAGGATGGACTCGATGATGGCCGTGTAGAACTGCACCAGCATCTCGGTTTGTTTATTGGTTTATTGGTTTATTTGGTAGGGACAGTGCAAGTTAATGAACAAGCCACACCGGACGGCAGCTTAAGTTTCCTCAGCTGCTGCAGGAAGAACATAGATGGAGCAACGTCTACGTCACATCAGCGGCACCAAAAGGTTAACGGCCCTTTTCGGGGGAAAACAGAAGCTCCGTACATTGGAACGAATGAGGAAAGATCGTCTGAAAACTTTTAATTTACACATGAAAAAACGTTTTCTTTGTTTTATTTAATTATGGAACGTGAAAAGGAAGCCATGGAAGTGACCTGTTGTTTCAGATCATTCACAGAGAAGACGGTTAACGTTTTAAACTGAGCTGCTAAACCCACTGTGATCAGGACTTCTCTGTGACATTTGCCTGTGGAACTTTTTCACTGATGCTTTATAATGTCACTACAGCTTCAGCTTTTAGTCTGTTGCTTTTATATTATCATTACATTAAAATCATACAGCCTATGATGTAGTTTTGTAGCTTATGAGCAAATGGTACATGGTTCATTCAGCAGCTAACCTACTAGCTGCTAATGCTAACGTTAATGTGCGTTTTAAAACCGAGAGAATCATTAATTAGGCCTAATGCTGAACAGGTTTGATGAGTTTGAATAATTACCGATTAAAGACGTTACACAAAGTTCATAATACACGGCCACCAGGTGGAGCTGTTTCCTCAGTAATGAGCTCTGACATGGCCATAACAGATGCTAGTGATCAATAAACTCGCTCATATAAGTGTCCACAAAAATAAAAAACCTTCCAATCGTCTCCTGACAGTGACTTGATGTGTCTGTGATCAAGAACGGACATTGTCCTGTAGTTCTGACACTGGTTTGGAATATTTTATCCTCCCAACGAGAAATAGTCCCTTTTTCACATACACACTAATGACATCTTTAACTCTCGATTCCCCCAAAAGGGGGCGCTGCCCAGTAAAAGTTCCCGGATGTTGCTCCATCTATCCTCTGCTGGGCCTTCTTGATGAGGGAGCTGATGGTCGGCTCCCATCTGAGGTCCTGGGTGATGGTGAAGGAGTCCACGATGGAGATGGGGGTGGGAGAGTCTGTCAGGGCGAGGGGGGACGGTGGGCCTGTGTCTTTCCTTTTTCACACAGATATAATGTCTAATTCCTGACGAATTTATTCAGTTTTCAACTCACAAAAAGACAAAAACGTGACAAAAAACAACTAAAAAGTGAGAACTAAAAACAAGGAAGAAGCTTAGATGAGTTTTGTAGGTCTTAGCTTTCAAATGAGGAGTTACTCTGGCCTACAGGCTGTGAGCTCCAGTCGAAAAACTTTTAGATTTGGGTAAAACTGTAATAAACGTGGTTGGTTAAGGTGAGGGTTAATTAAAAAAAAGCATTAAAAGTCATCCATGCCCAAAATTAAGTCCATACTGTAATGGTACTTAAAAAGAAAGCATCACATCTGATTCAAACTGGTATTAAATCTAAATTTGTGATCAAATATAAATTTCCTTAAGACTGAACCCACAACAGTGACATCGCTTGACTATTTTTTACTGCAGACCTCTGGAAACCACAACAGGTTCTGTTTGAAATCTTACACAAAACTCAAAAGCCCAATTTGGTTTTGAATTTCAACATTTCCCTCATTGAATGTTTCCAAATGTTACATAATGAAATATACCCAGATTTGTGGCACTGAGGATAAACCTGGGAGTGAAGTGTGGCTCCCCGTGTTGACCACCTGAGGGCGCCGTTCCATTAGATTTACCTCTGAAACTCTGTTGTAAATAGTATCTGCCTCACACTGTAGGTGAGAGACCCAGACGCACAAAGACACGTGTGAGGAAAGTAACGGGACAGTGTCATCTATGAACTTACATCAGAGCTGGGGTTTCAACACAGAAAAAAGAAAATACTGACAGACTCCTGAGTGATGCAAGTAGGGCTGAAACAACTAATCGATTAATCGACGACTAATCGATTATTGAAATAGTCGACAACTATTTTAGTAATAAATAATTGTTTTCTGGTTCACACAGACTCAAATAGAGTAAAAATGACATGAACATGTATTATTTTTGATGAAAATCTACTTTGTTTTTATAGTGAGGGTCTGTAGTGTTTTAGACATTGTAAATTTCATGAATATCTGTCTGTGTCTCATCCAATCAGAAGCAGAATTAGCGCTAAGAGCCTCCAACAAACATTTACTTTAAGTTTACTCCTTCAACATGTCCTCAAACGGCGCCACTTTAGCTTTGTGTGATAAAAAAAATTGAAAAAATAACATTTTCCTACACCATTTACAGCCATAATCGCTTGGCTGTGAATGGTGTAGGAAAATTAATCGTAAAAATAACCGATAGATTAATCGATTACAAAAATAATCGTTAGTTGCAGCCCTACTGAACTTCCCCCAAAATTACAGACAAAAAAATGCCAAATAAATATGTTTTTTCCCCCAAATGTAGGTACGAAATTAATTAATTAATCATAATAAATATGATTATGTAATAATAATATTAATTAACACACATCCACCAGAGTGTGTTACACTTTCAGTTGTTATTTAGACGTGTCAGTGTGGTCTTTGTTGTCTTTGTGGTCTTTCCTGTCGTCTGCATATCCCTAAAGGACCCAACTCACTGGCCTGGAGACTATTGAGGCTGGTCACGGAGATGTCACCGAGACGTTCCTTGGAGATAAGGCGAGTCTCCAGGTCGTCTCGGTGAAAACAAACAGCTTCGCTTTCAGCTGAGACCACATGGAGACTTGGAAAGGTCTCCGAGAGGTCCACGCAGTTGAAGCAGTTATGCCATGAACACAATTTGTTGTCCTCAACCTGTGAGACGTTTCTGTGACGTCCCTGCAATGTTGGATACCAAGGAGATCTCTAAGACTCGTACAGAGACTCTTTGATATCTCCTTGGTATACGTTTGTTAAGTGGTGACGTCACAGCTCTACTTCCGGGTCCGCAGATGTGCGAGAAACTACAAAAAAACTCTTTAATACCACAATCAATATTTCTGAAACTCAACAGAGAGTTACTGAACATACTTATTTATCAGGCCCATTAGCCAAAAGTGCTGCACCTACTGCTATAAAAGTCATATTTACCAAAATCGCTACTTCCGGGTTAGGGGGTCAGCCCTATGTTCCCCGGTACCTATGTTCCCCCACTTCTATTGATTAAGATTAGTCACCAGCCCACTATCCTTAAGGTTAGTAGCTAGGGCAGGGTCAGGGTTAAGCTGCTTGATATATGTATGACATTTCACTCTCATGACTTGTGATTGGTTGAAGTACCAACTCACCTACGGGGGGAAAAAAATCGCACCCGGGGAACATAGGACCCGGAGAACATAGGTATGCACCCCGGGTTAGCGGAGACAAATGCTAACGGTGCAGCAGCTACGCTAAACCCGGAAGTAGCGACTTTAGTAAATATTACTTTTATAGCAGTAGGTGCAGCATTTTTGGCTAATGGGCCTGATAAATGAGTAGCTTCAGTAACTCTCTGATGAGTTTCAGAAATATTGATGGTTGTTTTTAAGAGTTTTATATGTTTTTTTTCTCACATATTTTGCCCGTCTGCCAGGACCCGGAAGTGGAAGTCGTGACGTCACACTTCACAAACGTATCCAACAGGTGAGACAGTGCAGGGACGTCACAGAAACGTCTCACAGGTTGAGGACAATAAACAGTGTTCGCATCATTGCCACAGCTGCTTGAGACCCGGAGACCTCTCAGAGACTCAAACCTGTTTGTTTTCACAGAGACTACGTGGAGACTCTGTGCAGCCTCTTGCTAAGTTCATAACAGTTGGTGAAACAAGCGTAACCGGCGTGTTTTTAATCATAAACGCCACATTCATACATAAATAGAGTTCACATTGATTCACAATACAGTACTCTGGTTCATTTCACAAAGCAGCAGTGTGTTGTTTATTATCGTATGCAGAAATAGAATGACAAACTTTGGCACATGCTCAGTGCAGTTCATGCTTTACGACCGTTTACATTCATGTCTGGGATTCAAAGAAACAAATGTAGCTAAAATATGTTCCTGGTCATTGTCCAGAAAAGAAGTGTTTTTTTTTTCATGCAATTGACCTTTCGCAAAGCCCCGCCCCCTTAGTTACTGTTGCTACGCCCGACAATTAATGGTAAAATAGACCCTTTAACTGCTGACATCATCAGTGACATCAGCTGGAGGCAGGAAGTGATCAAGAGAAATAAGATTAAACTAAAACTAGCGATTTTAAGTGTAAAACTACAACTGAAACATGTGGTCCTGTTGTGGCTTAAGGCGCAAGAACAAGAGGAATGACATTTGAGACGATAAAATAAGGTTTATCCGATATTTCCAAAAACAGTTAGACATTTGTTTATCGTTACTATGACAACAGCTACAATGGAAATAGATAGGAATCTAGCTTCCCGCCTCCAGCTAAGCCCGGAATGTTTACAAACAATTAAAGGGTCTATACGAGCAGCGCAACAGATTGCCATGCCTGTCAGTGACCTTTTTGGAGCAATACCTCCGTGATATCCTCCAGATCGAGGCAAAAGAGGTCACAGTTTGCAGTGGAGGGAAATATTCAAGATATTAAACTATCCAACGAAGGATAAAGGACTATTGACAGTTACAGCAAACAGACACGTCTCCAGAAATATCAGAGAAACCTTCTGATCTCTTCCTTAAATGCAACAGCACAGCCTTGTGGAGCAGTCGTGCTCTTGCACTGCCCGGTAAGCACCCTCTTACTTTTTTAGTATTTCTAAAAATAGGAACATTTCTCTGGTGCGCTAAAGTTAGCTAACGCTAGCTAAACCTACAGGTGCCACAATGACAATCAGTTACAACCAGTTATCAGGACCGAGACAAAATACACAGTACTTTTATCAAAAAGGGAGACAAACACACGTGAGACTGTAGGCTTGTAAAAGTTCACCACCGCAGTTAAAGTTACAGCTCCAGTGCTAGTTTGTGTAACGTTATGTGACTGTCAGTAGCTACGATGTTAGCATGCTAAAGTGTTAGCCTAACTATAGGCTCTAGCCTTACCTTAGAGCAGATGTTTGCTTGTTTATTTTGGAGAAATTTAGCTGGGCATAGGACGTCCACATTGTTTGATCCATTGTAGGCAGTGCTCAGGTTGTGTTTTCGCTTTGGGAAGGGGAATAACTGGACTCTCCCTGACTCACTCCTGTGGTCCCTAGTGTCTGATTTACATCCTCCCATAGGCAGATCGCTTCACCATTTTGCTTCTTCTTCTTAGTCTGGTGGGTTTTTGGTGGTTAGCAGTAAATAAAGTGCATCTGCTCAGTGCTGGTATGTCCCATTGTTTTGCATTGGAGATTTGCAGCATGACGGACCTAGCTTCATAGTAACGGTTGCTAGGATGTCTGATTGGACAATTACCGGTTTGGGGCGTGGTTTTGCGAAAGGTCAATTCTCCAGCTTCACCTTCGTAAGAGTCAAAGTCTTTGGTTTATTTCAGCAGTTTAAGGTAAGACATGCCTCATTTCAAGTGATTTTAAGTCATTCAGTAAATCCTCTATGGTGACCAGACTTCAGCCTGAGACCGGCTCCACAGACTCCACCACAGCTCCACGGCTGTGGAGTCAAAACAAGTTTCATCCTCGAGTCATCGACTAAAAATAGTGACGTGAGGACGTGTGTGAGCAAAGAGAGGAGAATGTTGGAGGTTCTTAGTGTGAGGTGTCTATGAAACTGATTCAGAACATTTTTGCAACGCAGAATCTGAAAGTGACGCACATTTTTCTGTATCGGATTTTTGTGCTTAGCGGATTTTCCGATTTCTGTTTTTCACCCTCGTTTGTAAGTCGTACCAAAATATATGACAAATGCAAATGACGTTAGGGAGCTGAGTCGGGGGCAAAGCTCTCGATTTACCGATCAATCTACGTTCCCACCCTCACCTATGGTCATGAGATCTGGGTAATGACCGAAAGGACAAGATCGCGGATACAAGCGGCTGAAATGAGTTTCCTTCACAGGGTGGCTGAGGGTGAGGAGCTCAGTCACCCTGGAGTAGAGTCGCTGCTCCTTCATGTGGAAAGGAGCCAGCTGAGGTGGCTCGGGCATCTGTTCCGGATGCCTCCTGGTCGCCTCCCTCGGGAGGTGCTCCAGGCATGTCCTATTGGGAGGAGGCCTCGTGGAAGGCCCAGGACACGCTGGTGGGACTATGTCTCCGAGCTGGCCTGGTGTCGCCTCGGGGTCCCCCAGAACAGCTGGAGGAGGTGTGCGTGGATCGGGAAGTCTGGTCATCTCTGCTGAGACTGCTGCCTCCACGACCCGGCCCCGGATAAAGCGGAAGAAAATGGATGGATGGCAAATGATGTTACCCCCCAGTCTCCCTCAACAGTCCTGCCCCCTTCTGGTCCCTTGCCGGAAGTAAAAATCCATTCATATTTAACTTTTCTAAAAATTCTATTATTTAAAAGTTTAAAAGTACAACAGCTCTGTGCGAACTACCGAGCTACAGCTATTCTGATACCGAATGTAAGAAAAGTGAAAAGAAAACCACGAGGCTTGTGTAAATGCGGGACAAAACAGTGGTGCTGAGGAAATCCACCGGGACACGGGAAGTCTGGTCACCCTCGGACTGTGAGAGTTATTTGACGTGGCCGTTGTCTTGGACGCTCTTCCTTCACGCGTCTTTCCTCGGGTTCACGCACTCGATGCACTTGCGGTACAAGCCGACGATCCTGGACTGGCTGAGCTTGAAGGCCATGGACATGATGGCCATGCCGCTGATGATGAACAGCGACGTCAGCATGAAGTAGTTTGGGTGTTTGGGCACGATGTCGCCGAAGCCGATGGTGGTCACGGTGATGAAGCAGAAGTAGATGGCATCGAGGGGGTCCAGCTCGGTCTCCCACAGCGGCAGGATCAGCCCAATGATCAGCACGTAGGCCAACACCACCAGCAGGATGAGGAGGAACGGCACGTCCAGCTTGTCCATGTCCTCGCCGAGCCCCGTGAAGTCCCAGATGACGAAGGGCTTCTTGGAGCGCGGCTGGCGGTCCAGCTCGGGGCAGGACATGCTACGGGACAGCGGGCTTTTACTCAGCAGCTTCTCCCGCGCCAGGATCCGCTCGAAGATTTTCTTATTTTTCTGCAGGCGGACGGACTTCTGCCGGACGCCCGCCTGCGAGTGCAGCACGTGGCGGATGTCCAGCGGGCGGCGGATCACCACGTCGTTGCGCCCGTACACCAGCGTGCCGTCCTCCAGCGTGCAGTGCGTCTGCAGGTCGTAGGACTGGCGGCGCCTCTTCCACGGCGAGCACAGGCGGCGTCTGAGGCGCTTCAGGAGGCGGTACAGGTGGCGGTAGGCGTGAGTCATGACCAGCGCCAGGAAGTCGCCCACGTCCAGGATGACCAGCAGCATCAGGGGCACGCCCACCATCGCGTACCCCACACACGCCACCTTACCGAGAGGAGTGACCGGGTACAGTGCCCCGTAGCCTGGAGGAGAGAGGAAAGATAATCAATGTAGTACCAGGTGCGCCGGGCGTGAAGCGTTGTTTCCCGTTCACACGTAAACATTATTGCAGCAAAATGAATGGGGTCAGACGGAGGTGGATGACGAGCACTTTAAATTCATTTTAAAGGATCTGTATCCTGCTATTTTAGCCATTGCAAAGTAAAGTATAGGCATTTATATGATATATTGTACCTCTATCACTATGGAGTACTCATTTTTGAGAGAAATATACTGTAAGTATTTTCTGGAGGTATTTTTCAAACCCGGAAGACAAGACGCTTCGATTCAGTTAACTCCGCCCCTCTCTCCACTCATTCCACATTTGCAGTATTATAAATATAAATATCGCTGCAAAAAGTTACTTCACATAGTGCAGTTATAAGGAGTTGACATGTGCAACACAGTTTCATAAATGGCTGACACACATGCTAACACACATGCTAACACACACGCTAACACACAGGCTAACACACAGGCTAACACACACGCTAACACGCACGCTAACACACACGCTAACACACAGGCTAACACACACACTAACACACAGGCTAACACACACGCTAACACACACGCTAACACACACGCTAACACACAGGCTAACACACAGGCTAACACGCACGCTAACACACACGCTAACACACAGGCTAACACACAGGCTAACACACATGCTAACACGCATGCTAACACGCACGCTAACACACACACTAACACACAGGCTAACACACACGCTAACACATACGCTAACACACACGCTAACACACACGCTAACACACAGGCTAACACACAGGCTAACACGCACGCTAACACGCACGCTAACACACACGCTAACACGCACGCTAACACACAGGCTAACACACACGCTAACACACAGGCTAACACACACGCTAACACGCACGCTAACACACACGCTAACACACAGGCTAACACACACGCTAACACACACGCTAACACATATGCTAACACACACGCTAACACACATGCTAACACACACGCTAACACACACGCTAACACACACGCTAACACATATGCTAACACACACGCTAACACACACGCTAACACACATGCTAACACATACGCTAACACATATGCTAACACACATGCTAACACACACGCTAACACACACGCTAACACATACGCTAACACACACGCTAACACATATGCTAACACACACGCTAACACACACGCTAACACACACGCTAACACACGCTAACACACATGCTAACACACGCGCTAACACACATGCTAACACACACGCTAACACGCGTTTTGATTGACTCACCGCTCAGCCTGGCCTCCCCATCGGGTTATGGGATCGCGTTGGTTATAAAAGTGAATCCACTTTGATTCTGGCCGAGGTTCACCAAGCATCCATCAGGTTGGTTGATAAAGTCGCTGAATCCCAGAAAGAAATTCCAACTTCTGGCGAGTGCACTCTTCTTTAGGAAGGTTGAATAGTCCTGTTCCTCTCGTAGCCAAACGCGAACCCGTGACATTATCGTTGGGTAAGTAAAAAGAACAGGCGTGTCCAGAGTAGGTTAGAAAGAGCTCCGTCTTCACAAACATGACTTCTGTTCGGATCCTCCGGGGGTGCGTTTGTTTACTCTCCCGGGACAGCACAGATACGTCGGAGACTAACTTTATTTTATTTTTTTATTTTTTTATTTCTCTCTTACAACAACAAAAATGAAAAAGCTGTTTTATAAATTAAAATCAGGCTGTAAGGCATTACATTACAGACGTAGAGCACTTCCGTTCCTTTGTGACGACACAACTGAACAGCTCAGTGGTTTACCAGGAGAGGGCGGAGCAGCTGCTCAGAGAGCAGGATTCAGGAGGATTACTGAGAACTGCGTGAATGAAGCCAAAAACCGCTCTGGGGTGTTTTTGAGAAGGAAATAGCATAACAACATGACTAAAATCTCCAAAAAGTCAATTTTGCATGATATAGGACCTTTGGGGGCGGAGCCAACGACAACTTTGTCGTAGAGCGTCGTGATTCGGTACAGACATTTGTCTTGTGACGACTAACAAAAAAATATAACTGTGGCCACGCCCCCTCACAAACCATGTTGACTGGAAATCTGGAAAATGCGACGTCAGCGCATTTTAACGAACTCCTCTGAGGGCGTTTCACTAAATGAGCTCCAAATCGCTCCGGCTCATCTGGAGATGTTGGGCATCAAGAGTTATCCACTGATTCCTAAGTTTTACCTTTACAGAGAAATTAGCAATTCTTCTAAACTACAAATTGCTCCCATTTGCAAAAAAAAATCACCTAAAAAAGGCAAATGGGACGATACGGTGTTGCCATGGTGACCCCGGGGAACCCCATGTTATTCTAATGGGACGGACACATGAATCTCACATTATACAAAATTACAGCACATTAGCGCCCTCTGTAAGGTGTGTGTGGACAAAGCTGTTTGTGAAATAAAGATTTGTTTCTGCAGGTTGGAGAGGCTGAAATGTAGTTTTGATGTTTTACTGATTAATGGCACATCAGGGACACAATGTAGTGTAAAATAATTCTGAACAAACCTTCATGTTTACAAAGAGCTTAGAGCTTTTTGTGGTAATACTAGAACCCCATGTGTTTCCTGAAATGCCTTGAGTACGGCGGCCTCAGAGGGACAAAAGAGCCGCTCTGTGGATGTGATGAAAGAGAAGATGAAGTCGGTCTCGGGGCTGTGATTTGGTAAAGTGCTGCGCTCACTTCCTGGATTAGCCATTAGCGCCTTTAACCACTCATCTTCATCAGCAGTAAAAACCCTAATGCGTCACGTGACCGGGCTCTCGGCCAATCAGAGAGCAGAGCCGCGGATGCAGGAAGCACCAGGGACTCATCAGTCGGGTCAATTCAGTTTTCATATTGAACACAGCTGAAGGGAAACTCGGCGAATTCCAAAGGCTGAAATGATTCATGTATTTATCCTTATTGCAGTTGCTCGTAAACTCCCGGACAAAACGCAAATCTAGAAAATCTAATGGGGCCGTGATTTGGTTAGACGGCGTGTCGTCATGGCAACAGTCGGCGCCGTATTAGACGAGGTGAAAGTATTGCGGTATCAGTCAATGGAGTCATTGGAAAACTAAAGACTCAAAACTGAGGGTAGACAGATTTTGATTTTACGTATTATAACAATTAATGAAGAGGTTCGATCCAGCAGACGAGTTTGTAGGATCTGTGTTTGTGAAAGTGTTGATGATCGTGCAGCCGCTGGTGAAAGTCAGTGACAACCTGTTTGTTAAGTGTGACGTGTGATTAATATTATTTATTTATTAATGTTTATGTTTATTTTTACACTTGCCTTAATATTGCATTGTTTTATGCAATTTTCTTCTACTCAACCGAATGTGCCTTGACATTGACACAAGAGTAACAACATATATGACTTTTTCCAGTCACTGAGGAATATACTGTAACATATTACTTACACAAAATACGAGAATATATGAGTCATTACAATTTAAATAACTCAAGTTACAAGTGCATATAAATGATTTGTATTAAAATACCAAACTCCCCTAAAACAAAGTGCCTAACACCAAATCAAGCTGGACACTGGTGAATAAGAAGCTATAACGTCAGGATAATGGGAATCTGTGACGTTTGCTCTGTGACATTATTACTATTTTCAGTTTATATTTTGTCAAAAGTACAAGTGTTTTGTTTCATGAGGATAAGAGTTACAGCGATACGAGCCATAGACCAAGTCGAAACATCTGCATTTTGCCCGTTACCGTAGTTACGGCCATAGAACCTCGGCCTCAACACGTTGCCATTAAACTACGACGTCACGCGCTCAAAGTTCCTCAAACGTTTAGAGCAAAGAAACGCTGTGAATCCGTGGGCGGGGCTTCGTGAGCCTCAGAGCCAATAATAACGATCAGCAGCATGTGCGGCGTCAGAGATGGAAACGCAACAACTGGGGACATTGTTTGAAGCGAGTCTGACCAAATGAGGAGCCGTCAGAGCAGGAGAAATTCCAAACACGACAAACAGCTGAGGCTCGTTTCTGCACCGGAGAGCTGCAGCGAGGAGCAGCGAGGAGGAGCGAGGACAACACAATCCAAACTGCAAACTGTTTATCAAGGCCTTAAAGGGATATTTCAGGATTGTTGACATGGGACCTCATTGCCTAGTTATCCAGAGTGTTGTTGATGTCTGGAGATATTTTTTTCTTAAATTCATGCAGTTCTTATATTTGAAGAGTCTAGTGGCGCTAGGCTAGGGCAAGGCTAGTGCATTTCTATGGTATCAGTTTGCCTGCATTAAAAACAGTCTGACCCACTCCACAGTGCACCTGAGGTAAATCACTTATAACACCAGACTAACCATATAAATGTCTGTGTTAATCATGTTTGAAATATAACTGACCTTGCATCACATGAATTACCACATTTTGAGGGACTATTTTCTCGCAGATCACTCCGCCGCTGCGTTAGCTTACAGCCATGAAGCTGATGCTGCTCAAATATAAGTTATTTTAAATGATTCTATTAACACAGACATTTATATGGTTAGTCTGGTGTTATAAGTGATTTACCTCAGGTGCACTGTGGAGTGGGTCACACTGTTTTTAATGCAGGCTAACTGATACCATAGAAATGCTTTAGCCTTGCCCTAGCCTAGCGCCACTAGACTCTTCAAATATAAGAACTGCATGAATTTAAGAAAAAAACATCTCCAGACATCAACAACACTCTGGATAACTAGGAAATGAGGCCCAATGTCAAAAATCCTGAAATATCCCTTTAAGGCCAATGGGGACACAAAATAAGAGATACATTAGTAGCATATGACAGGTTTTAATGCTTTTGAAAGTGTGACTTATTTAGATGAATAACATCAGTCGCATAATTATCATTTTATTTGAGTGAAGCGGCAATTTTAATGAAAAAAAATGTTGGGCAGAAAAGTTATTTGAATGTTTAAGCTGCTGACAGGAAGTGACATAGATAAAGGTAAAGTTCAGAGAAGTTTGACTCATTTCCCATTGACTTAACATGGTCGGCACGGCAACAGTTTAAAATTGTTTACCTTCTCCTATGTCACTTCCTGTCGTTGTGTCCAATAAGGAAGTGAAACTATAACTAAACATCACAAAAACGGTCAAACTAAAGAAAACTGTGAACACATACTGTAGGGAAATGTGTCCTCTGCATTTGACCCAAACATTGACGTAGCTGCGGCCGTGCCTTGGTCACAGCTGGTCAGAAACACCTGGCTGGAGGATTCACCTGTTGTACATGTTTTTAGTGGTAGGGGAAACCAGAGTACCGCCTTTGCTCTACCCAATCCCATCAGACCTTGGAAGCTAAGCAGGAAGGGCCTGGTCGGTCTGTGGATGGGAGACCGTTTGGTAACACCAGGAAGCCTAGCGAATGTAGTGAGTGAGTGGTTGGTTTACCCCAACATGCAAACTCCACAGAAAGGCCCCATCCAGGTGGAAATCAAACCCGAGACCTTCTTGCTATGAAGCACAAGTACCAACCACTGCACCACTGAGCGGGGTGGCTGTGAAAGAATTTGTAAAGTTATCATATGTATTGCATTTGTTTACTGTTGCTAAATGAATTTGTGTATTGATGAATACTATGATCTGTGTTGGTTGAAATGTTAACTCTTTAAACCCTGAGGCACTCAAGCTTGACTTGGTGTTTGAGGCCAAATGTCTTCAGCAGATAAAGGTGCAAAGGTCTCCTGTTTGTTTGGTTAAAGCCACTAAACTCCCACAAAGGAAAGAATTTGACCGCTGAAACTTGACTTAATATTAAAGCTTGAAATATATGAGAATAAATTCAATGTCTGACCTGTGTGTTTAAATCTGTTATTATTTCTGAAGCAGAATTAATAGGGCGTTTCTAAGTCTGTTGTGCAAAATTCCCGAACAGTGGCCCAGCAGAAATCAGAGGTGCCCTGACACGCCGCTGCACAAATGTAAAAAAGGCAACATTTGAGTAAAAGATTGACCAGAGTTTTTGTATTTTTGACGAATGTAAGCAGTAGAAATAGTGGGTTCTTTCACTAAGGACAGTTTGAATCCAAGTTTTAATGACTTGATTTAATCACCCAAGCACACCCTGCCACATGGGCCTCTGTTCGCTCTTACCGCCGCCTGCATTTTGTCCAAGGCGTTGAGACTCATCAGTGACCTGTTCTATTTAAGCCTGATCTTGGTGAAACTAATCATATCCTTTAGTAATTTAATACATATTTTCTCATTATGAACACCCTCTCGTGCAGATATTTAGTCGATTATATCCTATAAAGTCATAATGGCGAGACAAAGTGGCGGTGTCGTACCCACGGTGGTGAAGACGGTGCAGCAGAAGAACATGGAGCTGGTGTAGTTCCACCTCTTTGGGCTCTGGAGCCAAATGGACTGAAAATCCGTCTCCATCTTCAGCGCGACCTCGTCCATGATGTTCTCCGTCGTGTACGAGCTGTTCTCTGCACAAACATAATCAACAAATAAAACAATATTTATTTGACCTGTTCTTAAAGCGACGGCAGGGGAACCGGGAGAGGAGTCACTAATTAATAACATGAATATGATGTAACCACCAAATCTAAATAAGTCAAGTTTGTTTTATTTCGTGACGTATTAGTTACAAATGTTTGCTCAGAGGGATTTTAAATCTTTTGAATATGATTCGCTTTTTAGTTTTCAATAAACTATTTACAGTGAGAGGGGAAAGTGATTTGAAATTTCTCACATTTCTGCCTAAATTAGTCACTAAATGTGGTCTGATCTTCATTAAAATCATAACAATGATTAAACAGTGTCTGCTTGAAGTAACACCACCCAAACATTTACATTTGATCATATTTTTATTGACCATAACATGTAAACATCCACAGGACAGCGTGGAATAAGTAAGTACACCGCCTGAATCTCACTGAGCTGCAGCAGTTTTATAAAGAGGAATGGTCCAAGATTCATCTTCTGATCCTTTTTTTTTTTGTCGGGTGAAAAATCTGTAAAAATTCAGATTTCTCAGTTTGTCAGTATCTGTGAATGAATGAGCACAGGAAAGTAAATTTCCTGTTCCAAACTTTTCCAAATTTTCCCAGTTTTTTTTCCCAAACTTTTGCCATTTTTCCCAAATCTCCCAAACTTTTCCAAATTGTTTCAAAATGTTCTATTGTTTTTCAAAATGTTTCTTAATTTTCCCCAAAACTTCCAAACTGTTCCAAACTGACCATATTTGGATTTCAGAGTGTTGTTGGGGGATTCCGTGCGCTGCGTCAGTATTGTGAATGAATAAGCGTGCGAGTGATTACATGGACAGTAAGGTCATTTTCAGGCTTTTAAAATGATTAAAACAGAGCAACATGTCCTTTATTTAATGAGGAAAATCCCACTGAGGTCCAGACGACATGGAAGGCAATTTGAAGACTGAAAATATCTGGTGACGATGTTGGGAATTTTAAAGCCGTACTAAGTAACTCTTGCCCCTAGAGGCCATAAGCGCCACTACAGGTATCGTAGCATGTTGTGTTTTTTTTGTTATATTTTATTTTATTATTTATTTATTTATTTTTGGTGTCGTAGCATGTTGTGTGTTTTTTACTGTGTTTTTTTGTGTTTTTGTATTAATTGTCCGTGAGAGTAAATACTACGCTGACAGAAAAGACAAAGGGACAGAGGGATATTGTACATCCAGTTACACAATGGAGATCATTTTTTTCACTCAAACTTGGCTGTAAATACTGTTTAAGTGGCGCTAGCCCGCAGTTAGCTTTGCCCGTTAGCCTGTTAGCTTCTTCTTTGTGATTCCATTAGTGTGTATTGATGAGGAAAGTTGCAATTGTGGTTTTCTGGCCAGAGACACCAGGGGGAGATAAAAGACCCACCAATCATCCATTAACACTTGTATTACCCCCAGAGGGACTACGGGGAGGATTTATTAAGGTAAACACGTTACTTAGTGCTGCAAAGTGACTTATGAGGGAAATATTGTGAATGTTCTTATACTGTATGAGGACATTTGAAAGTTGTTTCATCTTTCTGAATATCGTCACTTTACTAGACAGTCATGTGACCTGAGTTCATCTGCGCTGACAGAGAAGACGCTGGACTTTGTGACAGTTTTTGTTTCATGTGGGAAAAGTCCAGCCGTTAGAGACATTAAGCAGAAACCGAGTCAGAAATGTGTCTTTTTAACCGTTACTGTAGTTACAACAATGGAATTCTTAGTTTAGCCTGTCCACCCAACTGTATTAACCAATCAATCAATTGGCCGAAGAGCGGAGACAAACGTGAACGATCTACGTCGTTTATGCCACAAAAACTGAAGGAATAAGGAGTCTCAGACTCCAAACGTCAATGTACGTTTAGAAGAAAATCCTCTTAGAGAAGATGAAGGCACATTCTCATTAAGGCGAGACGCTGCAGGTGAACATATGATAATGAATATGATAATGAATATGAATATGCAAAAACCATACAGGTGCTCGTCATATAATGAGAATATCATGAAAAAGTGCATTCACTTCTGTTATTCAACTTAAACTGTGAAACTGATATATGACAGACTCATTACATGCAAAGTGAGATATGTACAGCCTTTATTTGTTATCATTTTGATGATCATGGCTCAGCTTGTAAAAACCCCAAATTAAAAATCTCAGAAATTAGAATATTTTGAAAATGGACTGTGAGCCATAATCATCAAAATTATAATAAAGGTTTGACATATGTCACTTTGCATGTCATGAGTCTATATCATATATTAGTTTCACATTTTAAGTTGAATTACAGAAATAAATGCACTTTTTCATGATATTCTAATTACATGACGAGCACCTGAATTTTCCCATAAAAATAGGTGTTTTATTTCCCAAAATCTGAATAATGGATCGAGCCAGATTTAAATTCATGGTTTTGTTTTGTGACATATTAGTTACAAAGACTTTTTCAGAGGGATTTTGGATCTTGTTTTCTTTTAAAACATGCTGTTTTTAAGTGATAAATGGAGAAGGGTCTGGGTGCAGCAGATGGAGGGGAACGTGATCAGGAACGTGATCAGGAACGTGATCAGTGGAGCTCCACTTTTCCACATGACGTCACCTCCTCCATTATAACTAATCCAAACTAACCCTAATCCTAAACCTAGTGGAGTTAACTGAAGGCATTTTATTGAGATTAACTTAAAACATGTCACGGGGAAAAAGGTGGAGGTGACGTCATTTCCTGTGGAGGGCTGGACTGTGTTTGGACCTAAAAAATCTGTACAATTTTGCGTTGTTTTTTAAAATTCAAAACTCAACAAACCAGGTTCAGGATTCAATATTAAAAACTCCTCTGAAAAAACCTTCAACATGGTGTTAAGTCCCAGGAAAGTCTGGAAAGTCTGTAAGACTATTGTTGTGGCTAATGGACGTTCACTGGAGAATAAAACTGCTGAGCTCCTCCCAGAAGATGATGAAAGACTTGTGGAGCGGAGGGAGGTGCGCAGGAGGAAGGAGGAGCTGACCAGTGCAGGACACCATGCACGCTCTGAAACAGGAGACTAACGGCAGCCAGGTTTCCTCCAGGTGCTACAGTTTCCCCGACTTCCAAAAACATGCGGCTCAGGACTAACACCTAAACACTGTTTCATTCCACGCTTGTACAATGACAAATAAAGCACTTACTTACTAATACTGTCCACGTGAGAAAAATGCACTTTATGTTTTCCCAAATAAATCTATAGAGAAACAGAGTCTGTGCAATAATTAAACATGTCATTGTAAAGATAGTTTTGGTTTCCAGGTGAAAGTTTATATGTTAGAGACCAAATCGGCCCAAAAATCTGAAAATTGAAAAAAAATTAAAAAAAATAAAGGAATTTTGTCTGCAGTTTAGGAAATGATTTGACTTGTGGTTAATTCGGTTCCTGTGGTAGGTTGTGTTCACGTCGTGACATCACAACATTCACCACTTAATGTTTGTTAAGTGGTGACGTCACAGCTCTACTTCCGGGTCCACAGATGTGCGAGAAACTACAAAAAACTCTTTAATACCACAATCAATATTTCTGAAACTCAACAGAGAGTTACTGAACATACTTATTTATCAGGCCCATTAGCCAAAGATGCTGTAGCTACTGCTATAAAAGTCACATTTACTAAAATCGCTACTTCCGGGTTAGCGGTGACAAATGCTACCGGTGCTATGCTAACCCCGGAAGTAGCGACTTTAGTAAATATTACTTTTTTAGCAGTAGGTGCGGCATTTTTGGCTAATGAGTCTGAGAAATAAGTAGCTTCAGTAACTCTCTGATATTGACGGTTGTTTTAAGGGTTTTTTATGTTTTTTTCTCACATATTTGCCCGTCTGCCAGGACCCGGAAGCGGAAGTCGTGACGTCACACTTAACAAACATATGGTTTACACTTGAGGCGGAGCAACTGAAAATTCCATGGCGGTAACTATGGTAACTATGGTAACTATGGTAACTGTTGTAACTGGCGAATTGCAGATTTTTTTGTCTTAGTTTTTGGTTAATATCTCAGTCATCAGTGGGAGAATCCACATGAAACAAAAACGCTCTCAAAGTTCATCGTCTCCTCTGTCAGCACATATGAACTAATGTCCAATTATTTTCTCCGAAAGGCGTCCGAAAGTGGAGACAATATTCAAAAACACGAGCGTGATGTTGTCCAGACGTTCGGACACAAAAATAACATGTCAGGTTTGTCAAACACTGATGAGGAAAAACATTTGTTCATTTTTGTTTAGAAGATTTCTTACAAAAACTGTATTTCTCCCATAGAGTTGTATAGAGTTCGGGAAATTCCACAGTTACCATGGAGATCCGCCATCTTTGCAGCTGTTAGCATACATTTCCATTGACTAACATTAGCTAAAAACAGTATAAAAAGTGGAGAAAAAGCTGCTGAGTCACTGCTGGTAAATACATCTAACTCACTGGAGTCCAAGTGTTTTAATGTGAACAATAACTCCAGTAATTTAACTTTTAAAATCTCCATTAGTTTATAATTGCTGCTAATCCCATAATGCTTAGCGATATGACATCACATTCCCGAACTCTATTGGCCCCTGCTCCACCTGATATTATGACATCATCTCATTCTAAATCGTGAACGCCGCCTATCGGGTCAATACTAAACCTTTGGAGATTTGATTGGCTGTTAGCTCCAGACAGTTTAGAACAGAAACAAAAAGCAGGAGTGGAGCTGGACAAGCGATATGAATAATTAATGTATTCATTCATTAAGTAGATTACACTCTTTCTTTGTTTCCAGGTGAAAGTTTAGATGAGCAGAACTATGGCGTCAAATGAGGGTCTGCTTTAACGTAAACGTAAAAGAGGTTTTGTAAACGTACGTTGTCAGTATTGTAAACGTAAAGACAAAACTGTAAATGTAACTCTAAACTCCATAAACAAAAAAGTATCATGAATAGAAAAAAAATATTGTAAACGTAAAACTTTCATTTACGCTTCTTTTCATTCTTCATTTCACAAGTTACGGTTACAATAATTTTTTTCTGAGCCTTTTTTAATGGGGGCGGGCTCAACGCTCATTGGCTGGAGTGACAGGATGTGACGTCATCACTATAAGCTGAAATCAAACACACACTACAGAGGCTGTGTCCGAATGTCCACCCTCGTCGCTAACCCCTCATTCACTACAAAGGCCCTATATAGGCACTATATAGTAGACTGTATACTATATAGTGTGTCGGAACCCTGAACCCCATCAGAATGAGTGACTGCTTCTACTATAAGTTCACTAAATTTCAGGAATAATGTATTTCTGCGATAAAGAGCGACTAAACTCAAAGGACAGTGGAACATTTATGGATAAATATGACTCAAATACATTTTATTAAACATGGATTTCACATGAATGAACAAAACTCCCGGGATTATTGCCTTTTTGTCTGAGAGAGTCTGTAGTGTGCGTTTGATTTCAGCTTATAGTGATGACGTCACATCCTGTCACTCCAGCCAATGAGCGTTGAGCCCGCCCCCATTAAAAAAGGGTCAGAAAAAAATGTATCGTAACCACAGCTTGTGAAGTGAAGCATGAAAAGAACATTTTTACATTTTTTTTTTTTATATTTCTGATACTTTTTGGTTTATGGAGTTTAGAGTTACATTTACAGTTTTCTCTTTACGTTTACGTTAAAGCAGACCCTCATTTGACGCCATACAGAACAGCCTGGATCAAAACTTTGTGAATTAAAACTAAAAGGCTTTTCTGGACGTGTTCCTCTTTAAACCCCCTGAGGAGCAGCGTCCTGGACCCTGACCTGTTCCGTCTGGACGGTGTGGACCAGCCCGCGGAGGAATTTCCGGTACTGCGGCTCCGTGGGGTTTCTCTTGGCCCCGCCCTCGATGTACCAGAAGACGAGGGCCCCAGCGCCGTGTACAGCACCAGGGACAGCACCAGCACCAGGTGAGGGACCAGCCTCCAGACCCGGCGGGACCGCAGCACGGCCGACGCCCTCCTGGCACCACATGACGAGTCCACCGGGTCCACCTCAGAGTCCACCACAGAGTCCACCACAGAGTCCACCACAGAGTCCACCGCCAGAGACATCGCCTGGGATAAACTGTTACTTCTTCAAACTGTTAAATATGCTCCTCTGTTAGGGTCAAATCCATCAAATATTCAAACATTTCCAGCGTCGTCTGCGGCTCGTCGGCTCCTCATCCGTGTGCTCCGTGTTTTCATCCAGACTTTAGTTTTTACAAAGTTTTAAATCCAAAATATTGAGCAGGTTTAGACTCTGCTGCTCGAGCTCCGTCCAGTTTATGTTTATGAGGAGTGTCTCACTTTCTCTCTCCCTCCTCGCTCCTCGTTTTTCTTTCTCTCTCCTCTCCCTGCTCTCCCTCCTCACTCTCTTTCACCCCCTCCTTTCTCTCCTCTCAACTCCTTCTCCTCGCTTTCCTTTCTCTCCCCTTCTCCCCCAAACTGCCCTTTACTCTTCTTGTTTTATCATTTTATCGACCTTTTTTACACGACTGACTTGTACACTGTAAACCCGAACAAGTTCAGTAAACTCAAAACTTTTATGGAAACTTATTACGACATCAATTTTGAGTTTTCAAATTTTCACATTTTTACGTTACATCCAACCTATAAGTTACAAGTTCAGTGGACTCATCCAACGTAGTTTTTTTTTAAAGTTGACTTATCACATATTACTCCACCTATATTTTATAAGCTTAGCAAAAATACTACCGATAATCAACTTTAAATACTAAAAACATCCAAGTATTCAGACCCTAGAATTAATACGACATTTATTATAATGATACATTAAATAACATTTCAACTGTAAATGTATACATTAAAGGGATATTCCCCTTCCCTTTTCTTAAATTCATGCAGTTCTTATATTGAAGAGTCTAGTGGCGCTAGGCTAGGGCAAGGCTAAAGCATTTCTATGGTATCAGTTAGCCTGCATTAAAAACAGTCTGACCCACTCCACAGTGCACCTGAGGTAAATCACTTATAACACCAGACTAACCATATAAATGTCTGTGTTAATAGAATCATTTTAACCATTTTGCATTTAAAATAACTTATATTTGAGCAGCATCAGCTTCGTGGCTGTAAGCTAACGCAGCGGCGGAGTGATCTGCGAGAAAATAGTCCCTCATACAAGGTCAGTTATATTTCAAATATTATTCTATTAACACAGACATTTATATGGTTAGTCTGGTGTTATAAGTGATTTACCTCAGTGCACTGTGGAGTGGGTCAGACTGTTTTTAATGCAGGCTAACTGATACCATAGAAATGCTTTAGCCTTGCCCTAGCCTAGCGCCACTAGACTCTTCAAATATAAGAACTGCATGAGTTTAAAGGATCTGTATCCTGCTATTTCAGCCATTCCAAAGTAAAGTATAGGCATTTATATGATATATTGTACCTCTATCACTATGGAGTACTCATTTTTGAGAGAAATATAAGTATTTTCTGGAGGTATTTTTCAAACCCGGAAGACAAGACGCTTCGATTCAGTTAACTCCGCCCCTCTCTCCGCTCATTCCACATTTTCAGTATTATAAATATAAATATCGCTGCAAAAAGTGAAGTTACTTCACATAATGCAGTGATAAGGAGTTGACATGTGCAACACAGTTTCATAAATGGCTAACACACACGCTAACACACACGCTAACACACACGCTAACACATACGCTAACACACACGCCAACACACACGCTAACACACACGCTAACACACACGCTAACACAAACGCTAACACACACGCCAACACACACGCCAACACACACGCTAACACACACACTGACACACACGCTAACACACACGCTAACACAAACGCTAACACACACGCTAACACACACGCTAACACACACACTGACACACACGCTAACACACACGCTAACACACACGCTAACACACAGCTAACACACACGCTAACACACACGCCCACACACACGCGCTAACACACGCGCTAACACACACGCTAACACACACACTGACACACACGCTAACACACACGCTAACACACACGCTAACACACACGCCAACACACACGCCAACACACACGCTAACACACACGCTAACACACACGCTAACACACACGCTAACACACACGCCAACACACACGCTAACACACGCGCTAACACACACGCTAACACACACGCTAACACACACACGCTAACACGCATGCTAACGCGCACGCTAACGCGCACGCTAACAGTTGTTTTGATTGACTCACCGCTCAGCCTGGCCTCCCCATCGGGTTATGGGATCGTGTTGGTTATAAAAGTGAATCCACTTTGATTCTGGCCGAGGTTCACCAAGCATCCATCAGGTTGGTTGATAAAGTCGCTGAATCCCAGAAAGAAATTCCAACTTCTGGCGAGTGCACTCTTCTTTAGGAAGGTTGAATAGTCCTGTTCCTCTCGTAGCCAAACGCGAACCCGTGACATTATCGTTGGGTAAGTAAAAAGAACAGGCGTGTCCAGAGTAGGTTAGAAAGAGCTCCGTCTTCACAAACATGACTTCTGTTCGGATCCTCCGGGGATGCGTTTGTTTACTCTCCCGGGACAGCACAGACGCGTCGGAGAGTTCCTTTTTTTATTTTTTTTATTTCTCTCTTACAACAAAAATAATGAAAAAGCTGTTTTATAAATTAAAACCAGGCTGTAAGGCATTACATTACAGACGTAGAGCATTACATTACAGACGTAGAGCACTTCCGTTCCTTTGTGACGACATAACTGAACAGCTCAGTGGTTTACCAGGAGAGGGCGGAGCAGCTGCTCAGAGAGCAGGATTCAGGAGGATTACTGAGAACTGTGTGAATGAAGCCAAAAACCGCTCTGGGGTGTTTTGAGAAGGAAATAGCATAACAACATGGCTAAAAGCTCAAAAAAGTCGATTTTGCATGATATAGCTCCTTTAAGAAAAAAATATCTCCAGACATCAACAACACTCTGGATAACTAGGAAATGAGGCCCAATGTCAAAAATCCTGAAATATCCCTTTAATAGTGCTGTACAATATATCACAAAAAAATATGAATATATCGCCAGGCGGTCAGTAACAAAGTAACTTGTTTTTGAGTATCCCATACTTGAACTTATTACTTTTACATTGAAAGATAAATCTGTGCTTTCGTAACATTTGCAGAAAGGTTTGTGATTGTGAAATGTAAAGACAGCGTATAATGGGCTTTGTCACTAAAGTGAACGATCGGCTTCTGGCTCAGTCCGTGTCTCGTTGATGGACTTCCTACTTAACGCTAATAGACTCCAGTCTCAGGAGACGAGCACAGACTGGAAACCAACACTACAGCAGGACTAAAGACGGACTAAAGACGGACTAAAGACGGACTAAACCAACACTACAGGACTAAGACGGACTAAGCAGGACTAAAGACGGACTAAAGACGGACTAAAGACGGACTAAAGACTAAGAGGACTAAAGACGGACTAAACCAACACTACAGCAGGACTAAAGACGGACTAAACCAACACTACAGCAGGACTAAAGACTAAAGACTAAAGACGGACTAAACCAACACTACAGCAGGACTAAAGACGGACTAAACCAACACTACAGCAGGACTAAGACGGACTAAAGACGACTAAAGACGGACTAAACCAACACTACAGCAGGACTAAAGACGGACTAAACCAACACTACAGCAGGACTAAAGACTAAAGACTAAAGACGGACTAAACCAACACTACAGCAGGACTAAAGACGGACTAAACCAACACTACAGCAGGACTAAAGACTAAAGACTAAAGCAGACTAAAGACTAAAGACAAGACTAAAGACGGACTAAACCAACACTACAGCAGGACTAAAGACGGACTAAACCAACACTACAGGACTAAAGACTAAAGACGGACTAAACCAACACTACAGCAGGACTAAAGACTAAAGACTAAAGACGACTAAACCAACACTACAGCAGGACTAAAGACTAAAGACTAAAGACGGACTAAACCAACACTACAGCAGGACTAAAGACTAAAGACTAAAGACGGACTAAACCAACACTACAGCAGGACTAAAGACTAAAGACTAAAGACGCAAACAAACTACAGAGACTAAAGACTAAAGACTAAACCAACAACAGCAGATAAAGACTAAAGACTAAAGACGGACTAAACCAACACTACAGCAGGACTAAAGACGACTAAAGACACTAACAGACTAAAGACGGACTAAACCAACACTAAGCAGACTAAGACTAAAGACTAAAGACGGACTAAACCAACACTACAGCAGGACTAAAGACTAAGACTAAAGACGGACTAAACCAACACTACAGCAGGACTAAAGACGGACTAACCAACACTACAGCAGACTAAAGACGGACTAACAACACTACAGCAGATAAAGACGGACTAAACCAACACTACAGCAGGACTAAAGACAGACTAAGACTAAACGACTAAACCAACACTACAGCAGGACTAAAGACAAAGACTAAAGACGGACTAAACCAACACTACAGCAGGACTAAAGACAGACTAAAGACGGACTAAAGACAGACTAGAGCAGGACTAAAGACTAAAGACGGACCGAGAGAATTAAAACAATACCCTACCCTAAGGCGTGAAGCACTCTGGGTGATTTCTGTCATGTAAAAAGCGCTACAGACACAGAACATGGACCTATTATAATTCAATGATACAGACGGCAACAATGGGGCGAGGGGGAAGAACTCCTCCCATGGGAACCACAATGTTTGCCTCTTTTTCACCGTTTTCTGGCGGACTATAAGCATATCTATCACACACCAATAAAGTCAAGCCAAAAATCAAGTCCATATGGGTGATTTTTCAGCTAATTGTTCAGTAGAAGCAAAGAACGGCACTTGTTTCTAACGTTAGCAAATGTTGCATGAAGCTAATGTAGCGTCCTGGTTAGCATTGTCCGTTGTTTATGGGCTGTTGAAGCACTTTGCTCCGTGTATTGCACCCTTTAGCATTAATGACAGCTTGGAGTAAAGGGGGCAACACACGACACTAGGAACTGGGGTGTGTAAACTTTTCAACAGTGTCATTTTGGTATTTTATTTTGTTTTGGTGATTTGAAATGAGTTCACACATTTTTTCACAATAAACGACTTCACAACAGCAGAGATGAGATCCTGAGGTTCTTACATCCTCCGGGCCCTGGCTGCGCCTAGAAATTCGGTCCATACATAATGAACAGAACCGGTGACAAAGAGCAGCCCTGGGGGAGACCAACACACACCGGCTGGATTCACAATACAGCGTTTGTTAAAGTAACGGTGGAGAAATGGGAGAAAGTTTAGTGTTTTCTCGCTTCATTGTTTTCCCGCTGCTTCTCATAAATATCCTACTTAAGAAATGGACCCAGTTTAAATGGAATGTTCTTTCCCCCCAGACAAATGAATAGTGAAGCCAGGTGCAATACTAAACTATGGGGAGGTATGTTTTGTCCTTTTCTTGGCATTTATATAATTTCTGTGGTTTCTTTATCATTAACATCTTATGAGATAACAGATAATGTTCTGTTAATTATATGAACAGTTCAAACAGTGGTTGTGAGTTCGGTCTGTGTTAATGACAAGTTCTTCTTTTCAGTCAATGAGACTAATCACAAAATGTATGACTGAACATGTAAACTTATTTTCTTATTATTGCTGTGGAAACTGAAGCTTCAGGGTCGAGAGTGATTACGATTTCATTACATAGAATTATCATTGTTATTGTTGTAATTAGTATTACTTGTTTGGGGAAGGTGTAGCCAACAGTACATGATAGACATGTTATTTCAGACATGTAATTTCAAGGCAAGGCAAGTTTATTTGTAGAGCACAATTCATACACAAGGCAATTCAAAGTGCTTCACAGTTGCATAAAATTACAAGAAAACAGATAAAAATCATACAATAAAACATCAACATAAAGTTAATCAGTTACAGTAAAAGGCAAGAGTGCAGATAAAATACTTTCAGTTTTCATATGCACGGGTAAAAAGAGCTGTTTTCAGCCTGGATTTGAACATTGTCAGAGTTGAGGCCTGTCTCACATCCTCATGAAGACTGTTCCAGATTTTAGCTGCATGAAACTGAAACGCAGCCTCACCGTGTTTATTATTGACTCTGAACCACCAGGAGACCCCTCCCTGAAGTTCTCAGGGCCCGAGATGGTTCATACGACTCTAACATGTCAGAGATGGACTTTGGTGCTAAACCATGAAAAGACTTGTAACAAGCAGAGCTGTTTTAAATTCTATTCTCTGAGTGACAGGAAGCCAGTGCAGAGACCGGAGCACTGGACTAATGTGGTCGTATTTCCTGGTTCTTGTCAGGACTCGAGCAGCAGAGTTCTGGATGTTCTGCAGCTCTAACAGCTGGTTTAGAAAGGCCAGTGAGCAGCCGTTACAGTAGTCTAACCTGCTGGAGACAAATGCATGGATGAGTCTCTCTAAGTCTGGTTTTGACACTATTCCTCTGATCTTAATGTTTTTCAGATGGTAAAAAGCTGATGATGTTATTGCTTTGATGTGGCTGTTTAAGTTCAGGTCTGAGTCCATGATTACTCCGAGATTTCTAACCTGATGTTTTGGTTTCAGAGCGAGAGACTCAAGGTGACTGATAACACTAATAACTGATAATTCAGACATGTAATCTTCCTTAACGTAAATGCCATCCTGCCAACCATGACCAGACTGTGCACCTCATCCTTTTTTGCTATTGTTCCTTGTTGTTGTTTTGTTCCTGTACTATTGTGAAAGGAAATGTTTTATCATATTGAGTCGGGGGAAGGCGCTCATAAGCTTTTTGCTTCGGCCCACTCCTTTTGAGCAAAATGTATGCTCAAATAAATAAATAAATAAATGTTTAGAGGCCACTGGATGTGAATCTGAGCCACAAAAAGCAGAAACTGAATTGAATTTGAATTAGCATTTAGCTCAGACACACTATGCTAATGTGTATCTACAGTCACATCTCAAAGGTCTTTACATTCATGGATGATTTCTAACGAGGCTTTGAGCTAAAGGTGGACAACAGCTGAAAACAATGTCATCATGTTTGAGGCTAATGCTAACGGCTACATTTCAAGGACTAAAGACGGACTAAACCAACACTACAGCAGGACTAAAGACTAAAGAATTTGAATTTGAGTTAGCATTTAGCTCAGACACACTATGCTAATGTGTATCTACAGTCACATCTCAAAGGTCTTTACATTCCTGAATGATTTGTAACATTTCACAACTCTGCCCTCTTACATTCACAAACCTGCCTCATTCATCGTTCTGAATATCGTCTCCACCTTTGGACGCCTTTACGAGACAGTCATGTGACCTTATTTTATCTGTGCTGACAGAGAAGACGCTGGACTTTGGGACAGTTTTTGTTTGATGTGGAAAGTTCCAGCCGTTACAGAGACATGAACCATCACTCCCTGATAACTGTAGCTGTGTTAGCGCTCTGTCCTCTCCGTCTCCTCTGGTCTGTTCTGCTGCAGAGCGACAGGTGACGGAGGTAATTTTAGAACAGAATGAGTCCCGGGTCACAACACGACTGAAGCGCCCCGCCCTTCACCCCCAAATCACCTCCAAATCCCCTCCATCCCACAGGCTTCACTCCCACTGCAGGGACCGAAGAGGCAGTATTTCCTAAAACCAACTCGAGGGGGACTTTTTAAACTCTTAACCCCCGTCTTAACCGAGTGCATTTCCTCCAGGTCGGCTTTACCCAAATCTAAAAGCTTCCTGAAAATAAACAACATCAAAACAGCGATAAAAACAAGACCAAAATAACAACAAAAAAGTGAGGTCAACGCGAGGGAAAAGATCCGTTTAGATCAGTTCTGTATCTTTCAAATGAGGCGTTACTCTCTGGCCTACAGGCTGTGAGCTCCAGACCAGAAGCTTTTAGATTTGGGTAAAGCCGAACTGGAGGAAATGTGCTCCGAGCTAAATCTCCGCTGAGATTTCGCTCATTCCTCTTAACGCTGCAGGTGAAAACATTTAAATGTAGAGATATCGATTTAGAGACTGACATACAGTCTCCGCCCCCTTTAACTTTGACATTTTGCCGCTATGGTCCACAAACTGAAATATATTCAGCTGAAATTTTATGTGAAACACACACTTTATAATACTTTATTTACTTTATAATGAGCTATAGTAACTGATTTTTTTAAATTATTATTATCTATTTATTTTTATTTTATTTTATTTATTTATTTTTATTTTACATAATACCCAGAGGGTGGTAATATTTTGTATAGAAGAGGCAAGGCAAGTTTATTTGTAGAGCACAATTCATACACAAGGCAATTCAAAGTGCTTCACAGTTGCAGAAAATTACAAGAAAACAGATAAAATCAATCAATAAAACATCAACATAAAGTTAATCAATGACAGTAAAAGGCAAGAGTGCAGATAAAATACTTTCAGTTTTCATATGCACGGGTAAAAAGAGCTGTTTTCAGCCTGGATTTGAACATTGTCAGAGTTGAGGCCTGTCTCACATCCTCATGAAGACTGTTCCAGATTTTAGCTGCATGAAACTGAAACGCAGCCTCACCGTGTTTATTATTGACTCTGGGAACCACCAGGAGACCCCTCCCTGAAGTTCTCAGGGCCCGAGATGGTTCATACGGCTCTAACATGTCAGAGATGGACTTTGGTGCTAAACCATGAAAAGACTTGTAACAAGCAGAGCTGTTTTAAATTCTATTCTCTGAGTGACAGGAAGCCAGTGCAGAGACCGGAGCACTGGACTAATGTGGTGGTATTTCCTGGTTCTTGTCAGGACTGGAGCAGCAGCGTTCTGGATGTTCTGCAGCTGTCTAACAGCTCGTTTAGAAAGGCCAGTGAGCAGCCGTTACAGTAGTCTAACCTGCTGGAGACAAATGCATGGATGAGTCTCTCTAAGTCTGGTTTTGACACTATTCCTCTGATCTTAGCAATGTTCTTCAGATGGTAAAAAGCTGATGATGTTATTGCTTTGATGTGGCTGTTTAAGTTCAGGTCTGAGTCCATGATTACTCCGAGATTTCTAACCTGATTTTTTGGTTTCAGAGCGAGAGACTCTGACTAGAAGAGCATGTTATGTTATATATATGTGTGTGTTTATATGCGTGTATGGGTATATGTATGTATATATGTTATATGTGTGTATATGTTATGTTGTACTGTCATGTTCATTGTATATGTGTGTGTGTGTGTGTGTGTGTGTGTGTGTGTGTGTGTGTGTGTGTGTTTGTGTGCACTTCTGTGTTTGTCTTCATTGTTGCACAGCTTTGATGTGCGTGTGTGTGTGTATATATATATATACACACACACACACACACACACACACACACATATACATATATATATATAAATTTACTATAATAATAAATGTTTAACCTCTTAACCCCCACCTGAACTGAGAACATTCTCTCCAGTTTGGCTTCACCCAAATATAAAAGTGTCAATAACGAGTTAAAATAATAATGGAAAAGAAATAAAAAAGTTTTTAAAAGTGACCGAGAAAAGCAACGAAAATGTGGCAAAAATGAAAAAAGTGACGACAACACGGCAACAACGCGAGGAAAAAGATCCATTTGGATGAGTTTTGTAGGTCTTAGCTTTCAAATGAAGCGTTACTCTTTCCTACAAGCTGTAAACTCCAGCCCAGAAGCTTTTAGATTTGGGTGAAGCCGAACTGGAGGAAATGCACTTGGTTAAGGCGGGGGTTAAGAGGTTAAAGACACGTTGTCCTCATATAACAGATGAAGCCTGAGCGGAGTTAGAAACCTATGAATACAGCTCTGTTTAGAAACAGCTCTGAGTTATTAATATTCTCTGAGCCACGCGCCCAAATACGGTCTGATCTGCACCGCTCCACCAGCACAGGGGCATCCTGGGTAATGTAGTCTGCAGCCGAGGACACAGGGGAGACGTTCAGCAAAACACTGAAGGTGAAAACATGGAGATTTCATTTTAAAGTCAAAGTCACCATGTTTATTCTCTGACGTTTTGTCCAACATGTCCGTGTGGCTCCCTGGTCTTTCCCACGATTATTCAGTCACAAATACTGACAGGTTTGGTATCCACGTGTAGCAGGAAAGGCTGTAATCCAAATATGGTCATTTCCTTTGTGGGAGACAGCAGGAAAAAAATGAAGTTTCTAATTTTCATTGTCCCCCAAATGTGACAAGAGAAAATGAGACAAAGTTTGGATGTACAATAATAATGTTTATTCGAATGTTATACAATATTCCTGATGTTTCTAAAGGAGGAGTTAAAGGAAACATCATGGCTTCTTTAACTCCCTCCTCACTGACACATGTCCTGAAGGAGCTTCCTGAGATTATTTTACACTTTTTTTTGATGCGGCCCATGTTAGAAGGAAGATTCAGTCATTTTAGTAAGTGTCCACCAGAGGGCGGTGCAGGATCACGTCCAGTTTCTAATTTGTGGCATAAAAAACAAAGGTAAAACAGTGTAAAGAACAAGAGAATAAAAGAATAGAATATATACAGTGTGTATTAGCATTAAATCAATCAATCAATCAATGGTTTTGTATAGCCCAATATCACAACAGGCAATATTGTTGTATTGTTTGTATAAAAGCTTCCTCCGGTTGAGTTCATTCCGTTTTTTTCCCAAATGTTTCCACTTTTTCCAAATTTTGTATGTTTTTTATTGCCCATATTTTTTGTGTTTATAATTTAAAGTGGAACAATTGGTATTTCATGTTTTATCATTTTAAAATGATGTCTCTATAAGAATTAAATCTGCACCTTATAAACGTATAGCTTATAAAACTGGGAACAGTTTATAAGCTAAGTTAAACTTAAAGTGCATATGACAGATTCTAATGCTCTTGAAAATATGACTTATTTAGATGGATTACATCAGTTGCATAATTATCTTTTTTTTTTCAGTGAAGCAGCAATTTTAATGAAGAAATGTTGGGCAGAAAAGTTATTTTCATTTGAATGTTTAAGCTGCTGACAGGAAGTGACATAAAAGAAGGAAACATTCCATAGCAGTTTGACTCATTCATTTCCCATTGACTTAACATGGTTGGCACGGCAACAGTTTAAAATTGTTTACCTTCTTCAATGTCACTTCCTGTTGGTGTCCAATAAGGAAGTGAAAACATAAACATCACAAAAATGGTCAAACTAAAGAAAACTGGGAATAATCTTTAGCAAAATCTGAAATAGAATCGTGTTAACTGTGTTTTAGCAAAAACTGTGTCTAATGTGTCAGATGCACTTTAAACGTTTTTGGCTCATTAACTTAAAAGGTATGTTGAAACAGATTACGCATTAACTTTTAAATCCAATCCAGTTTCCAATTTGTTGCAGAAAAAAAAAAAGGTAAAAAGTGCAAAGAACAAGAGAATAAAATTAGAGGAATAGAATATATACAGGATTCAGATTTGTTTGTATAAAAGCTTCCTCCGGTTGAGTTCATTCCCTGTTTAGAACATTTAAACTCCAGGTTTTTTTTAGACCGACACATTTGTTCTTCTGAGACACTGAAGAGGAACCGACAGCCCCCCCTGCAGCTCAGAGGAGGCGTCACAGGAGGAGCTGCAGGAAACAAGGAAGGGACAGACGAGGAGGTATCCGGGCGAGACTCACAGCTAAGCTACATATGCGGAGGGGCGGAACTAAAACATGTACAATTGGCCAGGATGAATGAGAGTGTGTGCGAGTGCGGGACGATGGATGAAAATTAGCCCAAGGTGTGGCGTGTTCATTAACACGCACTGTCCCAACCAACAATAAACTAAGCCACACCTGCCTTCTATTGTTCTGGATAATGGACATTCACTGGAGAATAAAACAGGTTAAAGGGATATTTCAGGATTTTTGACATTGAGCCTAATTTCCTAGTTATCCAGAGTGTTGTTGATGTCTGGAGATATTTTTTCTTAAATTCATGCAGTTCTTATATTTGAAGAGTCTAGTGGCGCTAGGCTAATGCTAGGCTAGTGCATGTCTATGGTATTAGTTAGCCTGCATTAAAAACAGTCTGACCCACTCCACAGTGCACCTGAGGTAAATCACTTATAACACCAGACTAACCATATAAATGTCTGTGTTAATAGAATCATTTAAAATAACTTATATTTGAGCAGCATCAGCTTCGTGGCTGTAAGCTAACGCAGCGGCGGAGTGATCTGCGAGAAAATAGTCCCTCAAAATGCGGTAATTCATGTGATACAAGGTCAGTTATATAACATGATTCTATTAACACAGACATTTATATGGTTAGTCTGGTGTTATAAGTGATTTTGGGTCAGGGCCCTGAGATTCATCCATCATTATTGTTCTGTCTAACAACCATTGTATTTCAGTCCTGTTTTGTTCAATTCTTTTATCAATTATGAGGAAATTTAGAAAGCACAATACAGAACCCTTTTTGCAGCACTTTTGAGGGCCCCTACCCTGCTCTGGGCCCTGGGTACTCAGTCCCCTTTACCCCCCAGTCCGACGGCCATGCTCGGACAGGATCAGTGTTTTCACCTGCCACGTCTCGCCTTTAATCGTATGTTTCTGAAGCCGCTCCGTTCAGCGCGTCCCGTCTCCGTTTACGCCCCGTCATTACCGCGTCCCCCGACACCACGCCCTGATTGCGCCTCATTGTTTCCGCCGACATTTCTCCATAACCCGTAATCACCGCGCGCACGTAACGCTTCCACATCAGCCGCGGAGACAAAAAGCCAATCACGCCGACGATAATCATATTAATAAGTCGGTCAGGCGAAGTGTGTGGGCCCCGGGAAGTGTCTCCAAACGCCGGCGCTTTGTCCCGCGCTCCCTCGCCTCATCACGCCGTCATTCAGAGCGACGTCTGGTGACAAAACAGCGGCTAATTCCCGTGATTACAGCCGCGGATGGAGCGCGATGGCGAGGGGGCGGCGCCGCGGCAACCAAGACGCCGAGTTTATCAGGAGTTTAAGACGGAGACAACAAACATGACCCGGAGTCAAACACTGACAGGAGAGACTGAGAGGAGAGACATTAAGCAAAAGGAAACGTGTTTGTTCTGTAGTAAAAACTCATTTAAAGGAGTTAATGAGACTAAAACTACTGACATGTCCACATACAATAACATCAACTGATAAAGACTAAAGCACGTTATCATTAAAGAAGTCTGAAGATACAATATCTGTGTAAAGTCGACTCATTTAAGGTGAGGCGCTGATCCTGTGGGGGCTCGAGCACCCACAGGATCAGCACCCACAGGATCAGCACCCACAGGATCAGCACCCACAGGATCAGCACCCACAGGATCAGCACCCACAGGATCAGCACCCACAGGATCAGCACCCACAGGATCAGCACCCTGGTGAATCTTCCTTATTTACAAAATGATTAAACAGCTGTAACCTGTAAATGATGATGTGAACATGCTCGTTACATTACATTAACATGTGTTAACACTGTGTTAGAGATCGAGCGCCGGGCTCACAGTCACAGGTTTGACCTTCACTCCACAGTCCCTAAAACACTAAGAACGAGATTCACTCGCCCAAAAATATGCACAAAAACCCCCAGCATCACCACGGCCTCCAGCGAGACGAGCGCGCTGGAGGCCACGGTGATGACGTCATGACGACAGAGGGCGTGTCCAGGACTACATTACGCCTATGGAGATACATTATATTTAGTTTGTTATTGACGAAAATGATTTGACACAGTGACTGGTGACGTGAAGCCGAACAAAAAAAGATATTACGTGGTTGCTAGACAACCAACAGGAGGGCGGCCATATTGGCCTGAACGAGCGACCTGAGTCCAAACTTTAGTCCTTTTCTCTATAAAGGGATTTATCTGATGTTCACCTGCTGTAGAGCCGACTGTGGACTATTTAAACATCCGTCTGACAATCATTATCACATTATTATTTCCATCCACAATGAAGGCGCATTTTAAATAATCTTATCTAATATCTTTAAGGACAATACCGGTCAAACGTTTGGAGACACACAATCAGAAAACTGTTCAAATTCATGTCAGTGCATCTAGACCAGTGTTTTTCACCCACTGTGCCGTGGCACACGAGTGTGCCGTGAGCTATTGGTTGTTTGAAAACAAATTAATTATTATCCACAAATAATGTGCCGTTTTCAAGTGTCTGTGCCGTCTAGTGATCGACAGAGTCACCTTGTAATCCTCTTCCATATCAGTAAGTGGCTCATTTCTTTGAGACAAGAGAATTAGTGATGCATGAATGTGACAGGTGGTGGTTACAGTGGCACTGAGGCTGCGAGACTATACGGTGTTTCTATTTTCTGCTGTTGGTGTGAAAAAAAATGTGCCTTGGCTCAAAAAAGATTGAAAAACACTGATATAGACAAATATTACTAAACTGGAATAAAAAAAACTCCAACCTATATTAATTTATGCCATCGCCCCCCTCCCCCCCCCCTCTTTTTGGTTTGTTTTTTCCTTTTTTGTTGTTTTGTTGTTTTTTGTTCAAAAATGTTTAAAATCTTAAATAAAAATAGTTTTATTTCCAGACCTTTTACTCTGTAGATTCTCACTGAACTCACAGATTCTTCAATTATCGCCTTTTGCTTTAATTACTGCTTTGCATTTTGGACTTTTTCTCATTGAGCTCCTCAGTGTCGTCACAGACGTTAAACCTGTTCAGGGACAAGGACCTTATTATATTATATGAAGCTCACTGAGAAAATGCCAAGAATAAAAGGGCAGCAGTTTGGAAGAATTTAAAAGAGTTATTTCACCCTTTGTCTTGTTTCCTACATATTCCATGTGTTCATTTAGAGTTTTCTTCAATGAGAATCACACAAAGTAAATAGTTTTGGAAATAAAGAAAAGCCGATACTGTATTTCTGACTTGGTTCCTGGTTAATGTCTCTGTAACGGCTGAACTTATCCACATGAAACAAAAACTGTCCCAAAGTCCAGAGTCTTCTCCCTCGGCACAGATGATCTAAGGTCACATGACTCTCACACAGGCCGAGAGGGGAGACGAGATTCAGGACGATGGATAAGAGGATGTGACAGGTTTGTGAATCCAGTGCTACGCGCCTCTTACTCAGGTTACATTTTAAGAGTAACGAGTAAAGTAAGGAGTTAGTTTTTCCATTTGCAGGTTAATCTAGTACAAGTTTCTTTTTCAAATCAGTAACGTGGTTAGTCCGATCTCTCCCTCGTGTTCAGGCTCAGACTCTGTTCTAAACTTTACAGTAAGTCAGAAACATCGTTCACATCGTGGAAATACTCACATTATTTTGACCATGCAGACGAAGCTAAAGAGGAAAACCACGATGAAGCTCAAAACAACAACGTTTTATTTGAGCTATTATTTACAATATTTACATCATTTCATTTATATTATCACAAAAAAACCCAAGAAAAAATAAAAATAAATAATATATATATATATATATAAATATATATATATATAATTATAAGTGCCTACCCCAATTTAAAAATAAAATACAATACAAATAGAAAAGTTTGTGATTTCTGAGTGTATTTACTTTGTTTTATAGTTTTCTCTTATTTTTTTTATCATTGCTTATATTACCATTCTGGTCACCATTCTATTGATTTACTTATTGTTTAAGTAGTCATAGTGTTTTAGATATACATATATATACATACACATACATTACTAGTGCACATATTTATTATACATATATTATCATCACCATAATAACAATGACAATAATATCTCAAATATTCTCAAATGTATCATGTTTCTCATTTCTATCAGACCTGCTTCCACTGTAATAATGTTGGTTAAGATTGTTCTGTCAGTGGTTTTTGATTGTTTTCCCTCTTTGTGAGGTGCGTTAAAAAGCCAGGGTATTATGTGGCAAGCTGGTGAACCGCTTTATATGTCCAATGTCATCAACAAACTCGTAGATTGATGTGGTTGAGAAAAGCTGTACAATCCATCTATGTTATTACTAATTCAATGCACTTTGTAAAGCAATGGAGATTGAAGGTGAGTGCATCAGAGTTGTAGAAAATGTTCAGCTGCTCTTCGAGGACAAAAACCTTGAGAACATGGACTGAGAAGAAAAAGTGTCCGAGGCACTCTGAGAGGTGAGATAAAAGTCCTTTATTGAGCAGGGGATGCCAACGCGTTTCGACCTGGCATAGTCTTCATCAGGGCAAGTCTTTGTGAAGCGTAAGAGCTGCTTTACAGATGTTCTTTTTGTTTCTGTTTTACATAAGGCTAACGAGCTAAGCTTTTTTAAGTCGACTAAAGGCCTCATTACTGTTGCCTTTTGCCGTCATTTGTACTCAATTTATTGTGTTATTATTGAATACATTTATTGGTATCAGGCTGTTTGTTTGGCAGATCAGTTTGTGAAATGGAGCATTCCTCATCTGTAAAAAAGACCAACAAATGAAGGCTGTTAAACCACACCCACTTCTTTTCTGCGTGAAAGAAGGCGGGTCTGGACACACGCGGTAAACAAGTTGCTGATTGGCGGCTGAGGCTGAACCAATCACGACCGTCAGAGAAATGACAAGGTTACATCACTCGCTGCGCCTCTATGTCGTTAGTTCAGTTAACTTTAAAGAGGGGGTATTATGCTTTTTTCAATCACATAGCACCAGTCTATAGCATACTACAATGATGACGTAACCTTCTGTTGGTCTGTATATGCAGTAAATTAAAATAACTGCCTTGAATAAAATTGCTCTCTCAAAATGGCTGTACTGAACGTCTTGAAATAGGCCTCTGTCTCTTTAAGAAGCTTTCCGACACGCCCCCTTCAGCACACTGCTGTGGCATCTAAACAACACTACTGTGCGGGGAGGGGGCTCTGCTGAGCTGAGGAGCAGTGGTTGGTGGCTTGGCTGGTGACGAAAGGTCCAGAGGCGTCTCCAGGAGGTGGGGGCGTTCCTAGGAGGACTGAGGCATAGCTACACCTAAAATGGCTGCCGTCTAAGTTTTTACTGATTACTCAAAAATATGTGAATGAGCCAAGGCAACACTCCAGGCATGTGTTTAATGAGGGAATGACATAATAACATGATATAAAGCTTGAAAAAGTCCATTTTACATAATACCCCCACTTTAACATTAGCCAAAACAAATATGGATGAAGTAATGCAGTAACGTAACAAGTGTGGAAGTATTTTTATACCTATTTTTATCATACTAGGTTTTAGTGATTGTATATATTACTGTGTTGATGTATTAATCATGTGCCCTGAGTTTCAGATGAAACTGGGGGGTTTAAGTCTTCGTACTTCACACGTTGACGCGACATTCTCTGTCCTATTGTCCTATTGTTCTACTGTGGAAAGTTACAGGGGGCAGGGTGATGAGCTGGAGTCTTGAGCGGTCCCTTTGAAGGACAATACCATGGAGTCAGATTGAGACGAGGAAGTGACGAGAAGGCCATTCCAGGAGCGCCGATTGGCTCTAGTGTTTTTCTATATATTGTTCGAGCGCAGGGGTTTCTATGCGTCTGTCCGGAGCCCGCGTGGGACACCTGTTTACATGTTACTATAGGGACAGATTTAGCGCTCAGATAACTTGTGTTTAGAGTTGTTTTGTTCAGGGAATAAAACTTTGATTGATTTTAATCGATCGAGCCATCGTCTTCTTTTCCTCCATAAACGGATACGCCAACACAAGCTACTTTACCAGAGGAGAAACGAGCTAACTTAGTTACCCACATAGATCTAAACAATAGGCTGTACGCACGCGAGCGTCACGTGACTTCAGAGTGGATTCTAAGTAGTCGTTTCCTGTCTCTGTTATTTCCCTATGAGGTTTTGTCTAAAAAAATAAATAGCTGAAGATTCCATGGTTAAAAACATCACGTCAGGAGCAAAACATTCACTGGAGGAAACTTCCTGCTCATTACAGTGAGTGTTTCTGTCTGGAAGCTAACGGCTAACACGAAGTAAAAATGAAAATAGCTACATGATTTTAAACGAGCCTGTTCAAAATATAATCCGCGTGTCTTTCGTATAAATACTTTTTAGACGTTTAATTTTTGTGGTGGTGTTTTTTGATACTAGCCGTTAGCGCTAAGATAAAATGTCCTGCCTAAACAAACTCAGACGTTTCCTACAGTCAAGAATTTACATCCAACGTAACATTTTTAACACATAGCGAGTCATTTCAGATCAGGATCTCACTGTCAGTGATGTTTCCTTGAACTATTATTATTTTTAGACAAGACCTCATAGGGAAATAACGGAGACAGGATACGGAAGCACCGACTTAGGATCCACTTGGAAGTCACGTGTCATTTGCATAGAGCCTATAGAGATTGGTCCCATTCATAGTAATGATCTGTGAAACGAACATGGCTGCTCAATCTCCAATGGCCGCTGGCTGCTCTACTTTATGACCGCAACACTGGAGGCCGCCATTGCTGTAGTACCTCCATATCATCGCTAGGCCCCCATTGAAAAGCATTGGACTTTAGACACGTTAAAAACAACTTTAATGCCTGGTTTCAATTTTTTTAACACTTTCTACGGCTACATATTCCTCCTGACATAACGCTGGGTTACTCACAAAAATAGAAACCAGGCTGGTTTTCGAAATATATATTTTTTTAATCTCCTACTTAACGGAGGTCGGACTGTTAGCATTGGAGCTGCGCGAGCTACACGTCACGCAAGGGCGGAGTCTACAGTGAAGATCCCGCCCTTATGCCCTTATTAGGAACATGCTTCGTCAGAGCTGGGGAGGAGGAGTCTGTAAATCCGCCATGATTTCCCCCTGTGGTCATTGTGGTAAACGGGGAGGAGTGAGGAGGAGGAGTTTATTCTTTTTAACGGCCTATGATCTCCTCCTATGAAGCCTGTTCCTTAAAAGGGCTTCACCTGTCAATCATAGATTTAGGCTTCCACTGTTTTTCCATGATATGTTCTCACTGTGGCATATTTACAGGCGTGTTTATTTCACACTCATGCTCATGTTCCTTACTCTGCACTGACAAACAAACAAAGAGGATTTCAGAAACAGTTCCTTGAAGCAGCCGATTGAACCTGCAGATACTTGGAAGGATGGGTCAAACGGGGAGGACGCGCTCTCGAACGGCGACAATAAACCCGGCACCTTAACCTCCGCCCCTCCCTTTGACAGCTCCCAGAATGCTCGGCTGCGTGCGAAGACAGAAGAACGGCCCATTGTCAGACGGGGCCAAGTGCGCTCCCTTCTCCGCCGTAATGAGGTGACGCTCCATTGTCCCCGCCGCGTTAGCATTCAGCTCCCGTGATATTGTTGACGGAGAATGTGGAGATGGAGTTGTTCTGTGAATGCGTTTGGAGAGGCCCGCGCCCCTCGCCCGCTCGGGAGGTTACACAAATACTCCAGCGCACTCGCGTTCTCCTCCCTCGCCGCGGGTCAAGTCTGCGGGGTCAGGCCTGCGCGCGCTCCCATTGGTCCGCCGCTCCCTCTCAGCGCCTTCGAAGCGGCGAATGGGAGGCGAGGGGTTTGGCGAGGCTGCAAACCGGAGCGCCGCGGACTGGAGCCCCTCGCCTTCTCACTCTTCCCTGATACAGTCGCGTCGTTGCTTTATTTCCCATCAATATCTTCATTAAACTTTTATATATTATAAGAAACAAACTCCCACAAAGTGAAATACAAGGATCTCGATTTTTGTTTTGGTAATAAAAATGATAAATGTGGCCTTTCCTGCACCAGTAAACAGATGCAGCGGTCGGACTTGACAGTGCGGAAAACTCTGTCCTGCCGTAGAGGAGACGAGTCAACACCCCCTCACCCGCCCCGCCCCACCCAAACATTAGGGTTAGTGCATTTGTGTACGGCGTGGGCCCCTCACAAGGCCACGACTTCACGGAGTTTACTTAATATACATAAAGAAATACGAGTAAACAGTGCATTTATACAGTAAGTATACAAGACGGCTCAAACGTCAGAAGTCCAGTTAATCCACTGCACTTCTGTCAGCTACAGCGAGTCAAAGTAAATGCAGTTTTCCTCTTGAAGATGAAACCTTCATGACCTGCACAAATATCCTCTGACGGCTCTTCGAGTGTCTCTGTTTTGCCTATAGGCTCAATGCAAATGACACGTGACTTCCAAGTGGATCCTAAGTCGGTGCTTCCATGTCCTGTCTCTGTTATTTCCCTATGAGGTCTTGTCTAAAAACATAAATAGTTCAAGGAAACATCACTGACAGTGAGATCCTGATCTGAAGTGACTCGCTACGTGTTAAAAACGTTACGTTGCATGTAAATTCTGGACTGCAGGAAATGTCTGAGTTTGAGTAGTATCATCATAAGCCTTGTGTTTCAAACTGAACCCGGGTGCACATGCTTCAGGTAAATTTACAGGACCAAAGCAAAGCCCTTAATTGTTGCTTGCAGCTGTAATTTTTTTTTTAAAGATTCGTGCAAGTTGCCGGCAGGACAAATGAATATTCATCTTTCTTCTTTTGTTTTCTAATAACTTCAATCGATTTTTTATTATTAGCTTATTAAAATCTACGGTTTGGCCGCAGAGATGAAACATACAAATAAAGCATTAGAGCAAAGTTAATAATACCTAAATAAATAAATGTGATTTTATCTTTATATAGGCCTATTTTAGCAACTTTTGTGGTTAACTGTTGGTCACAAAACCGATCTGTGCTGGTCTCCATGGAAACAGACAACAAACCAGCCTTAAGCTAACGGCTAACGGCTAAAGCTAACAGCTAAACTCTGACACTACTCTTCCAAACCGTGACAGAGCGTGAGACTCCCGGTGTGTGAAGAGCCAGAGGGGCCGATGGAGCTGAGGAAAGGCCGGGGAGAGGAGCTGGAGGACCGGGAGGAGCTGAGACACGCCGCCGTGGAGTTCTACCGAGTCAACCGGGTCCCCGAGCAGCTGGAGCGGGCCCTCAACGAGCTGTTCCTCCGCCGACCGAGCGACCTGTACGGACACCTGGTGAGGAGGAGTCCCGACTGTCCCGACTGTCCCGGGCTCGTTATTGACAACGTGTTTCACTTGTTTTAGTCAAAGAAGGATTTTAACGGCCAGAAATGTCATGTAAATTCAGTCAACTTTATATTTTTGTATTCAAGCTTAGTTAACCTCTTAACCCCCGCCTGAACCGAGCACAGTTTTGTTTTTGTTGTTTTTCCGCCATATTTTTTGACGCTTTTTGTTGCGTTTTGTCACTTTTTTGTCATGTTTTTGTCGTTTTTTGTTGCTTTTTCATTGCTCTTTTTGTTGCTTTTTTTGGTCATGTTTTTGTTGTATTTTGTTGCTTTTCTGACACGTATTTTGTCGCTTTTTGCATTTGTGGCATAAAAAATAAATACAAAATTAGGCTTTAAAATATTAATTTTAATTGACCCTGATTTAAGTCCAGGTTTTACTTAAAGTTAATTTAGAAAATGGGGTATTAGGTTTTATAGAGTTCGGGAATGTGATGTCATATCGCTAAGCATTATGGGATTAGCAGCAATTGTAAACTAATGTAGATTTTAAAGGGTAAAATACTGGAGTTATTGTTCACATTAAAACACTTGGACACCACAGTGAGTTAGATGTTTTTACCAGCAGTAACTCAGCAGCTAATGGAGTCGTTCCATGTCTTTTTTCTCCTCTTTTTATACTGTTTTTAGCTAATGTTAGTCAATGGAAATGTATGCTAACAGCTGCAAAGATGGCGCATCTCCATGGTAACTGTGGAATTTCCCGAACTCTATTGTTGTAAAGTAGTGGTTCTCAAACTTTTTCACACCAAAATATTAGACCTTCCACGTACCACCACCAGGCCTAAATCATTATTATTTTGAATTCATGCAGTCCTTATATTTGAAGAGTTTAGTGGTGCTAGGCTAGTGCTAGGCTAGTGCATGTCTATGGTAACTAGTAGCCTGCATTAAAAACCTCCTCCAAACGTTGCCATATCTGATTTGTAGAAAGCTCCTTTGTGAATTCCACATGTAGTAATGCCGGCCGCAGGTAAACAAACTACTGTAGATCTGGTAAGCTAGCAGATCATTCCGCCGCTGCGTAGCTACAACCAGGAAGCTGATGCTGCTCAAATATAAGTTATTTTAAATGCAAAATGGTTATATTTATATGGTTAGTCTGGTGTTATAAGTGATTTACCTCATGACTGTTTTTAATGCAGGCTACTAGTTACCATAGACATGCACTAGCCTAGCACAGCCTTTCTCTTCAATTTATCCAAACCCAGGGACTGTTGGGCTCCATAAACCCGTAAGCAGGACTTGACGTGAGGGCATCTGACTCGGTTTGTGTTTCAGGCGGACTTCTTCTCGGCTCTCTCCGCTCCCCCTCGGATCAGCCGGGTCCAGGGCCGGGAGGTACTGGACTCCAGAGGACAGCCCTCCATCGAGGCCAAGGTCTACGGCACCGTCAGGAACCGAGAGCAGGTACTGGCTTTAAAAGATTCAGATCTACTGCTTTAAAAGGTTCAGATCTACTGCTTTAAAGGTTCAGATCTACTGCTTTAAAGGTTCAAATCTACTGCTTTAAAGGTTCAGATCTACTGCTTTAAAGGTTCAGATCTACTGCTTTAAAGGTTCAGATCTACTGCTTTAAAGGTTCAGATCTACTGCTTTAAAGGTTCAGATCTACTGCTTTAAAAGGTTCAGATCTACTGCTTTAAAGGTTCAGATCTACTGCTTTAAAAGGTTCAGATCTACTGCTTTAAAGGTTCAGATCTACTGCTTTAAAAGGTTCAGATCTACTGCTTTAAAAGGTTCAGATCTACTGCTTTAAAAGGTTCAGATCTACTGCTTTAAAGGTTCAGATCTACTGCTTTAAAGGTTCAGATCTACTGCTTTAAAGGTTCAGATCTACTGCTTTAAAGGTTCAGATCTACTGCTTTAAAGGTTCAGATCTACTGCTTTAAAAGGTTCAGATCTACTGCTTTAAAAGGTTCAGATCTACTGCTTTAAAAGGTTCAGATCTACTGCTTTAAAAGGTTCAGATCTACTGCTTTAAAAGGTTCAGATCTACTGCTTTAAAGGTTCAGATCTACTGCTTTAAAAGGTTCAGATCTACTGCTTTAAAGGTTCAGATCTACTGCTTTAAAAGGTTCAGATCTACTGCTTTAAAGGTTCAGATCTACAGGAGCAGGTTCCACTGTTCGCTGGTGTTAAATGAAAAGGATCTTTTAATGATGGTGAAATGTGCTGCTCCGTCCTCAGCTGCTGTCGTCCGGCGCCGTGTCGTCTTACCTCAGACCCGGAGACGGAGCGGAGCACGTGAGCAACGCACTGCAGTGGATCCAGGACTTGGACCTACAACTGCGAGACCTGAGGCCTGAAGACCAGAGCCAGGTGGACGGCGTTCTCAGGTGTCTGTCGCTCTACATTTATCCTCATCAACACAGCGAGGTCATGAGTTTAGTTTGGTCCTGATCTCACTCAGACTCAGAAACTTTACAGTAAGTCAGAAACATGGCAGAGTTTTCACATTATTTTGAACTTACTGAAGAAAAGGACAAAACAGACAAAGCTAAAGAGGAAAACCATAATGGAGCTCGTCCTCACAAACAACAACACTGAGCTTTTGACAGGATCCGTCTTTCCAATGTCATCAACAAACTCCTAGCTTTATATGTTTGAGGAAAGCTGTACAGTTAATCTGTGTTTATTATTACTAATTAAATGCACTTTGTAAAGCGTAAGAGCTCTTTTACAGACGTTTTGATTACTATTTAGGCCTGTAGTTCATGCTCATTATTGTTGCTGTAATGTTGCTCAGTGAAGCCAATTAAAGCAGTTACAAGTAGGAGTGTGACAATATATCATTTTTTCCGATATATCGCGATATTTTGCGGGAAGATACGATACTGATACTTTTTATTCCGATATCGATACTTTTGATGACATCATGCATAATTAATGTCACAGTCAATAGAGGCCAACAATGATCAAGAATTCAGTCAGACCAGCAGGGGGCAGCACTACAGTTTTAAGCACTTGGACCAAACACTGTCACACAAATAAATTACTTTTAATGATAGTTTTTATAATTATAAAGAAGATTAATCTGGGGTTGATTTATTCCTTTTTAAACAGGACTGTGGTTTCTTGTTTATTTAAATGTAAATGAAGTCACTGACAGATCTATGACCCATTTTCAGTGAGTAAGTCAGGGATCATTTATAAAAGTGGTACAAAGCACATGAAAAGAAATGTAAATGATGAATAATATGTAGTATGTTCAAATAAAGGTTAAAAGTAGCATGTTTTTTTAAAAATCGTGATGTATCGTAGATTATTTTTGTCCAATATATCGATTATCGCAGTATCGGCGTATCGTGAGATAATCGTTATCGTGAGCCATGTATCGCGTATCGTATCGTGAGCTACCCAGAGGTTCCCACACCTAGTTACAAGATGTTTCCATGGTTACAAGGCAAAAATAACTTCATTTTGTTCTTGCGTCTTATGAAGTATAAATGAGCCTTAAGGACTTTACATGTTCGTAAACCAAACAGGACGTCACACCGGTGTAAAGGAATAAAACGTGTCCCTTAGAGAAACACGTCGTACTTTCTCTGCTGCTGTTTCCTAATGGTTCCTCTGAGCTCTGCCCGACAGGAGAAGGTCAGACCTCTCTGCTCAGGCGGACCTCCAAATGTCACCGCGAGAACTGTGGCTCTCCCTCCTCTCCCCCCTCTGTCTCCCCCCTCTCCCTCTGTCTCCTCCCTCTGTCTCCCTCCTCTCCCCCCTCTGTCTCCCCCCTCTCCCTCTGTCTCCTCCCTCTGTCTCCCTCCTCCCCTCTGTCTCCCCCCTCTCCCTCTGTCTCCCTCCTCTCCCCCTCTGTCTCCCCCTCTCCCTCTGTCTCCCTCCTCTCCCCCTCTGTCTCCCCCTCTCCCTCTGTCTCCCTCCTCTCCCCCCTCTGTCTCCCCCCTCTCCCTCTGTCTCCTCCCTCTGTCTCCCCCCTCTCCCTCTGTCTCCTCCCTCTGTCTCCCTTTGTCTCCCCCCTCTGTCTCCCTCCTCTCCCTCCTCTCCCCCCTCATTTCTTTAAAAATAATGCTATTGCTCAACGTTTGTCTCCGTAAGTTCATTAAAACACTAACCCTCCACAGTGGCTTTTACTCGTCCCGTCTGCATGAACACACCGAGGCTCAGAGCAGGACGGAGGAGAGCAGCAGCACCAGCCGCTCCAACATGGCCGACACCCCCGTGCCGCCCGCCGCCAACAAGAAAGGTCCGTCTCCTCCTCCAGGTTTATCAACGTGTGGATTTGGGAAAGTAGAATCAGGGTTTTTGGATCTGCTGTAGGGCCCGCCTCGCTCTCTTTGTGGATTCATCTTTAACATTGACGTCTTTGAAACAGAAAGTGAGACCTAAAGTTTTCACATTTTATTCCCGCAGCTGACAAAAGACCGATAAAAAGAAGAGCTATAGAAATGTGGCCAATGTAGGAAACTTCACGCTCGTTCACACAGACGTAGTCAATTCACTGTAAACTTAAGCTCAGATGTCCTGAACAAACATGTGGTGTTCTCTAGAGCCATCAAAACTCAATGAATGTAATTCTACAAATATGGCTGATGTAGTTATGGAACTATGTTTAATTTTAATGAGCTACCCCCCTCCCATGGATTTGTTTTTTTGTGGGGAAATGGAAGTTTATTTGTACAGTACTTTTCACATGACACAAGCTTCACTCAGTGTGGGGATTTGATCTTCATTCAATCCACACTGATGTTAAGCTCAGATTCAGATTCAGTTAACTTTATTTATCCCATTGGGCAATTTAAAACCAGCCACACAAACTGCAAACAAAAAGGCGTACTTCAGTTTCCCCTGGGACTGACTGCACACGTCTGTGCCAACTCTGACTATTCACACACACCCCCACCTCAATCATTTTCTCCAGTTTGGCTTTACCCAAATCTAAAAGCTTCTTGAAAAAGGTGCGGATGAAAACGCAACAAAAAAGTGAAAAAAGCAACAAAAACGTGCCAGGAAAGCAACAATAACAAACAGACTAAAAAGTGATTAAAAAAGCGTCAAAAACCGCAACAATAACATTTAAAAAAAAGTGACAAAAACATGTTCCAATAAGCCCAATGCCCATCTCAGCTCGCCCGTTGCATTATGGGTAATGGAATGTCTTTTGGCCAAACAATAATGATAGTTAGCGTAAAGCAGAAGAAAGCTCTGATCTGGAGCGTTTTAACGGCTGGAAAGTTGATTTAAAGTGTTTTTGTCGTGGCCATGGAGCCTGTTACAATATTAGCTTAAAGTCTATTTTTACACCAGGGCTGCGTACGGAGATAGACAGAAACCAAACTGCCATTCATACGAAGAGATGCTTCAAAAGTGACGACCAGTCCTTGTTCATATAGTTGGAATAACTATGGAATAACTATGTGAGAAAAACATTTGTGACCCTTGAAGGCGACTGTTGGACAAAGTCCAGGCTCTGAAACTGTGGCCTCATGTCGCCGATATTCACAACATTTAAACTGAGAAATAAAAACATAGAATCCTCTTTTTTTGTCAATAAGGAGGTGGACAGTAGACGAAATCTTTTTCTTAATTGTGACCAGAGAGATCCACATACACACATAGGCTCTGCATCTAAATGTACTTTATTTTTATTTTTTACAAGTGATCTGATGGAACAACAGAGCTAATCAGTTGCTAATCTGACAGACGGAAATGTACCCACTATATTTAACATCAACACCGTTTTGGAACTTTTCCCTGTGATTACAAGACGAATTCAAATGATTTAAAAAGTGAGGGTGTCTGTGTCGGGCTGATCCCAGGTCCTGTCGTTCCCCTGTCCGCGATGGTCCGCTCCTGCCTACGGAGCCGCCCTGACTTTTCCCTTTCAGGATATTGACAACTTAAATATTTGCAATAAATGTGACTTGAGACTTATAGTCTGTAAACCAATGTAAGCCTTATAGTTCACGGTTATGGCTCAATATACTTCAGTGTTCACGCTCCGCCTCCTGAACTCACACATTTCAATGGCGGTGTGGTTTGTTTGGGCTGAAATTAGGAGCTTGATCGACCCACACATGTGCAGTCGAGATGGGCATTGGGATTATTATAAAATGAATTCAAAGAAATGAAAATGAGGCTTCTCCTTTCCAGAGTCTGATATTCAAAAACCAACAGGAAAAATGACTGAAAATCTGGAATGCCATGTGGATTTAAAAATGCTGCCGGTGACACAGACCAGATATAAATTGAGTGGATGCCAATTCATAGACTTTTAATCATTGAGACATTTCCCTTTATCCCGGGCGTAAAGTAGATTTCAGTGCAGGTCTGTGGTAAACGGCTAAACGCTCACAGTGAAGTTAGAACAGATTCGGGGCCTAAAGTCTGCCTCCTTTAGAGTGCAGACCTCCGCGTACAGACACATACCGTACGGTGTCGCGCTGAAAGCCGTCCCCCTGGGTCACATTTGTGGCTAATCTTTAATGTGTCGGCTGAGCCCCATTACCGTCTGAGTGGAATCTCATCAGAATCAGCCGTAATGGCGTCTCTGCGGGTCGCCACTAAAATATTAATCTGATAATCTCAGAATAAAGACTCAAAGAGGGATTAACGCGGCTCCACACGGCGCATTAGGTAAGATCTGCTTTTATTATGGGCCATTACAGCAGAGACTGAGACGATTCACAAACTCCTCATGTCGTTTCTCCTGGACGATGGAGTGCAGTGCCAAAGCTCCACAGGAAGTGACGTCACCTCCACTTTGTTCCCTTTTCGTTTCAAAGGGCGGCATTATGTCAAATCGACTTTTTAGGGCCTTTTACCACATTGCAGTGTTATTCTCTCATAAAAACAGACCTGGAGCTGTGTTTGGAGCCACTCGCGCATCTTTGAGTGAATCCAGCTACTGTATGTATCCAGGAAACGCTTTTCCCACTGCTCCTTCTCTGGATAAATGTATTTCTGTCACACAGCGGAGTAAAAACACTCGCCCCAGCTCCGCGCAGTAATATCTTCACTTTACTGCGCAGACGTCAAAGTGCTCCTAAGGTGTTATTACGCCTTACAATATAGTTCCCCTTTTTATCCACTTAGAAAATCCACATGTTTAATTTTGTGTGACTATACTTGGATCGTGTGACTGCCCACGTAACCGTATTTAAATAGGGGGAAACGTGGAAGTTTCCACGTTTCCTAGACTAAAATATTTAGTCTTAATTTTAGTCAAAGTGATATTTTTGACTAAAATTGAACTAAAACTAAATTAAAAGTTTTTCATGAGACTAAAACTGTGACTAAAATGTCCAGATATTTCAGTCGACTAAAATAAGACTAAATAAAAATGAAAAGTAGAGACTAAAATCATCCAAACTTCTATTGACCGTCTGAAAGAGCCTCAGATCATGTAAATCCTCTGAGCTTTGTTCATGTGGAGCAGCTCCATGAAGCAGAGGAGCTGATTAAATATGATTATAATGAATATTATAAATGCAAAGTCCACTAAATTTGTCTTAAATTTAGTCGACGAAAACTAGACTAAAATTGAAGATATTTTTTTGACTAAATCCCGACCAAAATTGAATTACATTTTCGTCAAAAGACTAAGACTAAATTAAAATATGTTGTCAAAATTAACACTGCCTGGTCGCTTCTAACTTCACCTCCGTTTGGCCCCATAGAGGAGGAGAGGCTAAATGCTAACAACATCTTTGCACAAAGACCAGACATGTACGCATCAACTCGTCTAAGCTCAGGCAAGAACATATCTCAGTGTGGAAAAACACTGGCCTGTTCCTTTAACAGGCCAGTGTTTAAAGGGATATTTCAGGATTTTGACATTGGGCCTCATTTCCTAGTTATCCAGAGTGTTGTTGATGTCTGGAGATATTTTTTTCTTAAATTCATGCAGTTCTTATATTTGAAGAGTCTAGTGGCGCTAGGCTAGGGCAAGGCTAAAGCATTTCTATGGTATCAGTTAGCCTGCATTAAAAACAGTCTGACCCACTTCACAGTGCACCTGAGGTAAATCACTTATAACACCAGACTAACCATATAAATGTCTGTGTTAATAGAATCATGTTTGAAATATAACTGACCTTGTATCACATGAATTACCGCATTTTGAGGGACTATTTTCTCGCAGATCACTCCGCCGCTGCGTTAGCTTACAGCCACGAAGCTGATGCCGCTCAAATATAAGTTATTTTAAATGATTCTATTAACACAGACATTTATATGGTTAGTCTGGTGTTATAAGTGATTTACCTCAGGTGCACTGTGGAGTGGGTCACACTGTTTTTAATGCAGGCTAACTGATACCATAGAAATGCTTTAGCCTTGCCCTAGCCTAGCGCCACTAGACTCTTCAAATATAAGAACTGCATGAATTTAAGAACAAAATATCTCCAGACATCAACAACACTCTGGATAACTAGGAAATGAGGCCCAATGTCAAAAATCCCGAAGTATCCCTTTAAGAGGTTATCCAGGACCGGGACAATCACAGCTGATGAGTAGAGTAGGAATCTTCACATGACACTTTCACACTAAACCCGTCTGTAACTGTACAGTACGGCTCCAGTTTTAACCATGACTGTGTCTCTATCGTTGGCTCAGGTAAGAAAGGCTCTGCGGTGAAGGGCCCTGCGGTGAAGCCTCTGCCACCGCCTGAGCCTCCGGAGCCGGTGCTGCCCGGGAGCATCGCTGTGGGGGCCCTGTCTCTGAGCGTGGCCAGGGCCGGAGCTGCGAGCCGCGGGGTTCCCCTGTACCAGCACGTGTCTCTGCTGAGGGGCCGACAGGTGAGACTAAAGCTGCCGTGGTTGGTTTAAGACGAGATGCTGCAGGTGAAAACATACATTTTTCCTGCTGTGGTCAATGTTTTAGCTTGTTTAATCCTTAACGTCTTAGTTTTAACTCTGTCAGAGTAAAAACAGCCCAAACTCTCTCTTTCCGATGTTTATTCTCTGACGTTTTGTTGCTTTAAGTCGGAGATTTATCCAGGAAGTGACTCCAACATGGCTGTGTCTTTCCCACGCTTATTCATTCACAAATACTGACATGTTTGGTATCCACGTGTAGAAGGAAAGGCTGTGACCGAGAGCGGCTAAAGATGGGAGAAATATACACAGGGCGCATGTGCAGACAAAGGGACTGAACTTTAGGGCCGTGTGAGCATATTACATTTTTTTTAAGACTCCACTCAACCACATTTTTTTCACTGAAAGATTTGTACATATTTAATTCCTGACAAATTTATTGAGCTTTGAACCCAAAAAACAATTTGAACTTTGTAACAGATTTTACAGATATTCACTAATAAGATCCAAAATCCCTCTGAACAAATCTTTGTAACTAATATGTCACTTCTATATTACTTGGCCAAATCCTTAAGCTGCTAGTTAATTAATTGCGATTAGAATTCTCTACATTTGTGATGAATTAGTTCTTTTTTTCTCTTTTTTTTTGTCGATTCCCGGCCCTACAAAAAATAAAATCCCTTTTTTAAATTTAATTTCATTTTTTTATCGCTTTTATAGTATGATCCCCTGGGGGAGGGCAATGGGTTACGGTACAAAATTTTAACAAAACAAAAAGAAGTAAAAAAAAAAAATATATATATATATATATTAATAATAATAAAGTAAATACATACATAAAAAATAAAAATGTTTACAGCAGACTGTAATAGAACCAATTAAGAACATTGATCAACCTTTACCTCAATATTATTCAGTTATCCTAATGGTTAACCTGCTAAGCCCCGCCCCAACCAAGCGCACCTTCTCCAGCTCAGCTCCACCCAAATCCAAAAGCCTCTTGGAAAGAGAAAAAAACACCAAAACAGCGACAAAAAAACCCAGACAAAAATGTGACAAAACGCGGTGAATGCGATGAATTAAGTGGCAAAAAGCCACAAAAACCAACATAAATGTGACTAAATGCAACAAAAGAGGGACAAAAATATGACTAAAAAGTGAAAAATATAAAAATAAAAAACATTTAAAAACAACAATAAAGTGGCTAAAGAGCGACAAAAAAGCCACAAAAGACCGACAAACGTATAACAGAAACACAACAAAAAATTGGCCAAAACCTTAACAAAGATCAATGATAAATGCGATTAAAAACACAACCAGAAAAATAAGTAAATAAATTAATAAATAAAAGTGACAAAAATTGATGAAAAAAACACACACACAAAAAGTGACGACAACACGGCAACAAGGAGAAAGCGTGCTCGGTTCAGAGACTATAGAGAATAAAATAATAATTAAAATAATAATATTAGATAAAAATATATAAATAAATAAAACAAATAAAAGTAAAAACTTGACATGTGCGCTTGTTAGGCGATGGTGTCATCATTCGACCTCCGGGTCCAATGGAAGCCCTACTTACTGTAATGATTTGAACCTGCTGTAGATCAGGTGGCTTAACAACTGTTCGCAAAGAAATATTGAAAACAATAAAATCTCTAACAATTGAACAAACTGATGAAGTGAATACTAACTCCACCAAAGCCAACCCTCTGAGTGTGTGTCCCGTCTGCAGCCTGTGGGGCAGATGCACGTCCCCTCGGTCCTCGTGTCTTTACTGAGCTACGGAAAGTCTTCACCGGGAAAACTCAGCCTGTTCGAGGAGGTCCTTCTGGTGCCGAAACCCGGGCTGACGACCAGACAGGTGCGTCCCCTCTACACTATCGTTCTCCCCCGTGTCAGGTGTTCTCCCGTCCTCCTGTGTCAGATGCCCTCCCGTGGTGTGTGCAGGTGCTGTCCATGGCTCTGGAGCTGCAGAGGGAGGTGCTGAGGATGGCCAGTTCTCAGAGCAAAGCCGCGGTCAGTCCCTTTTCTTCTGTCTCAGACAAACTAACTAACCAGAGCTTTTGTCATTTTACTCAAGTACAAGTAAAAAGTGCTAATCCAGGTAACGACTCAAACAATAGAGGCCCAGATCTATCACACCAGACAAGACTCCAGGTGTAGACTGTGCAAAGAGGCCAATGAGACAATCCAGCACATAACTGCAGGGTGTAAGATGCTGGCAGGGAAAGCTTACATGGAGCGCCATAACCAAGTGGCTGGCATAGTGTACAGGAACATCTGTGCAGAGTATGGGCTGGAAACCCCAAGGTCAAAGTGGGAAACACCTCCAAAGGTGGTAGAGAATGACCGAGCCAAGATCCTGTGGGACTTCCAGATACAGACGGACAGAATGGTAATGAACCAACTGGACATTGTGGTGGTGGACAAAGAGCAGAGGAAACATAGCAATACTAAGTGACTTCAACATCAGGAAAAAGGAACACGAGAAACTAGAGAAATACCAGAGGCTCAGAGAAGAGCTGGAGACTGAAGGCGTCAGTCCAGAAAAGTGCAGTTCTAGGAACAGCAAAGATACTGCGCAGAACCCTCAAACTCCCAGGCCGACGGTAGAGGACCTGAGCTTGGAGGAAAGAGAGAGAGACCGCCCGTGGAGGGTGAGGAAGAGTCATCTGTATAGTACATCCATCCATCCATCCATTTTCTTCCACTTGTCTGTTGCCGGGTCGTGGGGGCAGCTGTTGGAGCTGCACCAGCCCCTATAGCGCCCCCTGCAGGTGGTGGGTCCACAGAAGGACGGCCTCATGGTTCTAACCGGGCCTGTTGGTCTCTCATAAGGGGCTTCTGAACCGCTCTTTGTCTGACCCGTCACCTAGGACCTGTTTGCCCTGGGAGACCCTACCAGGGGCACCAAGCCCCCGACAACAGAGCTCCAGGATCATTCAGACTCAAACCCTCCACCACGTTAAGGTGGAGGCTCCAGGAGGGGTGTATAGTATACAGTATATAACTGTTTGTGTGTTTTAGGCGTGTCCCGTGTCCCTGAGTGACTCTGGCGCCCCCTGTCTGAGCGCGGATCGGCCGGAGCAGCCGTTGGACCTTCTGTCCGAGGCCTGTGTGAACCTGAGCCTGTCCTTGGGCTCAGACCTGTTCCTGGGGCTGAGCTGTGCCGGACCAAACCTCCTGGACTACGTGAGTGCGACTGTAGCTTAAGCTGTTTTACTACTTACCCTCGTTATTCTATTTTTTATCACTTTTATGTGAAGCAAACATGAGAAACACCGACAGAAGGATCAGTACGTCTGCTGTAAAGGCCTCAGAGGGGGAGTAACCGTTCAGTCATCTCATAAAGTTGGCAAAGCTTTCTCACTTTTCAAATCTGCTTCATAATAAAACGCACAGATGTCCTATTCTACACATGCATTATTAACATTAACTAAAGGTCTCCTCCACACAGGGGAGAACCTTTGACCTGTTTGGACATTTCTCAGACTAGCTTTAGAGCTTAAACTGGTGCATTTGCAGAAACGCTGATCAGTGTGTGATAATAATAATGTAAAATAAACATTTCATTCTGAACAGAACCTCGACATGTCTGTGTTTCAGTCCAAGGGGAAGTACGAGGTGAGCTCTGGTCTGCTCAAGTCTCCAGACGAGATGGTGGATCTGCTGCAGTCGTTAGTGCTGAAAAACCCGGCCGTGGTGGTTCTCATCGACCCGCTGCGCCGCGAGGTCAGTCTCCTCCTCACAGTCTCCTCCTCACAGTCTCCTCCTCACAGTCTCCTCCTCACAGTCTCCTCCTCAGAGCCTCCTCCTCACAGTCTCCTCCTCACAGTCTCCTCCTCAGAGCCTCCTCCTCAGAGTCTCCTCAGAGTCTCCTCCTCACAGTCTCCTCCTCAGAGTCTCCTCCTCACAGTCTCCTCCTCAGAGTCTCCTCCTCAGAGTCTCCTCCTCAGAGTCTCCTCCTCAGAGTCTCCTCCTCAGAGTCTCCTCCTCAGAGTCTCCTCCTCACAGTCTCCTCCTCACAGTCTCCTCCTCACAGTCTCCTCCTCACAGTCTCCTCCTCAGAGCCTCTCCTCAGAGTCTCCTCAGAGTCTCCTCCTCAGAGCCTCCTCCTCACAGTCTCCTCCTCAGAGCCTCCTCCTCAGAGTCTCCTCCTCAGAGCCTCCTCCTCACAGTCTCCTCCTCAGAGCCTCCTCCTCACAGTCTCCTCCTCAGAGTCTCGTCCTCACAGTCTCCTCCTCACAGTCTCCTCCTCACAGTCTCCTCCTCAGAGCCTCCTCCTCACAGTCTCCTCCTCAGAGCCTCCTCCTCACAGTCTCCTCCTCAGAGTCTCCTCCTCAGAGCCTCCTCCTCAGAGCCTCCTCCTCAGAGTCTCCTCCTCAGAGCCTCCTCCTCAGAGTCTCCTCCTCACAGTCTCGTCCTCACAGTCTCCTCCTCACAGTCTCCTCCTCAGAGCCTCCTCCTCAGAGTCTCCTCAGAGTCTCCTCCTCACAGTCTCCTCCTCAGAGCCTCCTCCTCAGAGTCTCCTCCTCACAGTCTCCTCCTCAGAGTCTCCTCCTCAGAGTCTCCTCCTCAGAGTCTCCTCAGATCCTCTCTGCATGACGTGGTCTGACTGAAGTCTCTGTCTCTGCAGGACGTGGAGCAGTGGGAGCGCCTCAGTGCGGCGCTCGCAGGGTCCTGTTCCCTCCTGAGCGACGTCACCTTCAGAGCACAAGCCCCGCCTCCTCCAGGGGTCCAGGGTCACGTGATCAAACACAGCAATCATGTGACCGTCAGCGAGCTCGTCCGCATCAGCGCCGAGCAGGAAGGTAAGTCGAGACGCTGCAGTCGTCAATGTTAAAGGAACAGGCTGGAGATTCCTCAGTAACAGATGGAGCCAGATTCAAATGGATGGTTTGCTTTTTGTTTTTGACATATTAGTTTTTTCAGAGGGATTTTGGAATTTGTAAGTTTTGCCTTGTTTTTTTTTGGGTTGAAAGCTGAATAAATCAGGCTGGAATTAGATATTAAAAATCCCTTTGAAAAAAGCTTCCAAATGTTTTTAAGTCCAAACTTTACAAAAAATGATAAAAATGTAAAATACCATTCCAGCGTTTTCAGCAGTGCTGCATAACTGATCAATGACCCTGTAACACGATGAACTAACACTGTGTAGCATTAGAACCTCTGCACACACATGTAGTTCCATTCAAAATCATCTGTTTCCAGCTAGAATAGGCATTCACCACATTAACAGTGACTGATTTATGATTTGTTTTTTTCTTTAAAAAATAAGGACTTTTTAATTTTTTTATTTTGCATTAAAGACAAACAAACAATTATCGCGGGGATTTCAGCAAAAAATAAATAAATAGAGAGATAAAGTAAAAATAAATAAATGAATACGTGTACACACATGGATAGCCCACTTGCAAAAGCAGATAAGTGCCATTAAAAAAAAACCTCAACGCAAGTTCGAATAATTCTTTACATAGCAGTGTTTATCATTACCAGACTTGTTTCAGTGCCTTAAAAATATAAAGTCATTTGTTCTTAAATTAAATGCACACAACTTTTGTTTCATAAATGGTATTTTTGGAGTGCATTTAAAAATAGAAATAAAAATAAATTATCCAAGACACTTTTGAAAAAAAATCTAATAAAAGATTTCAAAACAGAGATATCTGCCCCTGCAAATGAGGTCCCATTATATACAAACCTGTATACCCATGAATACACATCTACACATACATATACACATATATACACATGTATACATACCTGTACACATATACACACTAGGGCTGGGTGATATGGACCAAAAGTCATATCCCGATATATTTAGGTTGAAAATCGATATGCGATATATATCCCGATATTTTTCCTCAAAGTGAGAGCTGTGACATGAAATGTTAAGTCAAAGCCAAATACGAGTAGTTTTGTTGAAAATTCACTATAAAATATAAACATAAACAAAGCTCTGTAAGGTGACATTTAAATAAAATAAAAAAATTAAATAAAAATAGCCAATAAAATAAAATAGGTCAATCTTTTTCTGAGGGCAGCATTTATATATAAAGAGATAACAAAATAAAGTGCTCAGTTTAAGATAAACTTTTTTTAAATCAGCTCGAGATTAGCTGTTTCTTTTTGTTAACTTAACTAACTTATCTGAATTTGAAATATTCCAATATACACAATATGGTCTAATTCCATACCTCATTTAAAAATATACTGATATATCTTAAATATCGATATATCGCCCAGCCCTAATACACACCCGTACATATGGATGTGATTTAATAAAATTAATACATTGCGATTAATGAAAAACTAAAAAAAATAAAGTCAAATTGTAATAGATAGTCCAAACAGATCTTTAAGCTTCAATTGTCAAAATTAGGGCTACACAATACACAACAAAATAAGGACTGTTTAAGTGAAGCCAAACCTTTGAGCAGTAGTGTCTATATTATTACTTACTTTACATTAACGCAAAACCAGGTGCTCGATTTTGCACATTTTTATAAAAAGTGTAAAACATTTAGACTTCCAGACTATGTTGATGCAAGAGTGGAACAAAAAACCTCATTTTGAGAAAACCCGCCCTAAAGTTTGGGAATGTCTGCACATGTGCGACGTAGCGAGTGTCTCCCACAAAAACGAAATGACCATATTTGGAGCAGCTCCAGCTCCTCGTCACAAACGTCCTAAAATAAGCATCGTACGGGGTAAGTCTTGTCTCTTTATAATCTCCTCTCGTCTGAGGAGTAAACGCTGTGTGACCGTGTTGCTGGAGTGCGTTCAGCTCATGTTTCTCTATGTCCAGGTTCAGTCCTGCTCGGAGCGTCCCACAGTGAGGCCTCCTCTGACCCCGCCCTCCCGGACCTGGTGAGGACAGTCTGTCTCCTGACCCACACTTGTTTGTGTCTGTAAACAACTTGAGTGAGGATGTTTGGCAGTTTGTGGCTCTTATTTAGACTCAGCTCCAGTTTTGGGTAAAAGTGTTTCTGACCTAAAGAGCTAAGAAGAAGCTTTACCTAAACCCAGTCCAGTCGATGATTTAACCTTTTCTACCATGTTCGTGTCTGTGTTGCGTTCAAAGGCGGTGGGACTGGGACACGACTTCCTGCGTCTGGGTGGACTGGGCGGAGCCGAGCGGGCGAGCGGCTACAACCGACTCGTGAGCATCGAAGAGGAGCTGCAGAGAGACGGGCGGCTCGGTGAGTGTCGCCATGGAAACCATATACAAACAGGCTTTTGTAGGTTTGCTTTAAACTGAGTGGACACTGTGCAAAGATTTAAAATAGAACGACTAAAGACGAGCTGTGCCCGGCATCAGACAGAGTCTGATTTTTGGATTAGGTCTGGGCGATATGACGATATTAGACCGACTTACGATCTCCAGAGCTGACGATCTGTTATTTTTGTGGGATCGTTTTATCACAGTTCTAAGCTCTTCTGCACAGTTGACTCTTTTCACCGTCAGTGACGTAAACCCAAGCCGCACTTTCTGCTATGTAATGTCGGACGCTCCTCTACATTGAGCCGCTCCTCTACATTGAGCCGCTCCTCTACGGCGAGCCGCTCCTCTACAGTCGCTTTTAAACCCAGCGTCTCTATTTCAGAGGTATTTATGTCAGTGTCTTTCCCCCGTAACGCCGCTGCTCTGCTCAGCGTGTGTTTATTTATTTACCTGGCGACACATGTGTGAAGAAGCGAGTGTGTCCTTCGTCCTTACAGTTCTGTCAGGCGCCGCATCCTTCTCATTTGTTTACTTTAAATCCTGTGTTCACAAATGCAACGTTTATCCAGGTCTTTGAAAATATAAGACTTGACCAAGTAATTCACCAAAGTTGGACAAGTAATAACTTATGGTAACGATCTGCTTCCTGTTTGCCTTTTACACAATAAAAAACACAGTAAGTTATCGCTTTAGTAAGACTCTTATTGTGAAAGGGTCAGACAGCAACAGACACGAACAAGCCTTTACCAAACTTAGTGTTACTATTTTACTTTTATTGTCTGGAGTTTTATTGTGTTTTTTAATGTATAGAGTTAGTTTGCTGTAGTTCTAAGTCTAGTCTAAGTTCTAAGTCTATTTTTGCTTTGTTGATTATCACAAAGTTGAATAAATTAGTTTATTCATTCAATCTGTTTCTTCTTCAGTGTAATTTAAGTTATTTTAGTTACTATAAAAAAAATCGTGATAAAATTGAAATCGGGAGTTTATAATTCAAAAATATTTTATTTTTGTCATATCATCTACAAATCTTATTAGACAAACAAATCACCAGTGTAAACCAGCCATTATTAACAAAAAGCGTTAAAAAGTCACAAAAAGCAACAAAAGAAAGAAAACAAAAAGTGGCAAAAATTAGATGAAAAAAAACGTGAAAAAAAAGTGACGGCAACATCGCGAGGAAAAAGATTAGTTTAGATCACTGGCCTTCGGGCGCTTTGAGTTGCCTTTTGTACGAAATGCGCCGTATGAATAAAGCTGCCTTGCCTTGTAAACTCCAGTCAAAAAGCTTTTAGATTTGGGTAAAGCTGAACTAGAGAAAATGTGCTCTAGGACTGGGGAAAAGCATATTTCTGTTGGTTTGCAAATGTATCGCTTCCTCATCGTTACTATCGAGTTAGTCCCTAAAAATATTATGATACAGTTTTGTCAATACTATATCTCTCGACACGTATGAACTAAGGTCACATGACTGTCTCATAAAGGTGTCCAACAGTGGAAACAAAACAGAACGATGAAAGAACTTTCAGCATAAGATGAATGTGGCCGGTTTTTGAATCCGGTCACTTCCAAATAACGATCAGGGAAAACATTTGTCTCTCCCGTTGAGTCGTATCGGCTCCTGCTCCGACTCACTTTGTCACATGACATTCTAGACTGTCATCAAAGCCACATATTTACAGCTGTCTTTAAACCTTACTTTGAACATGACGCCATGACAGGCCTGGTCCATCGTTAGTTTCAGCGTCTGATTGTTTTATTTCTTACTGATGTGTTTTCAGTTTTCAAAGAGAAGCCGCTGCCTCCGATCTTCACCCAGAGACCAAAGCAGGAGGAGCCCCGCCCTGCAGAACCTCCCCCTGGGCCGGGCTCAGATCCAGACCTGGAGCCGTCCTGAAGAACCTCCCCCTGGGCCGGGCTCAGATCCAGACCCGGAGCCGTCCTGAAGAACCCCCCCCTGGGCCGGGCTCAGATCCAGACCCGGAGCCGTCCTGAAGAACCTCCCCTCGGCCGGGCTCAGATCCAGACCCAGAGCCGTCCTGAAGAACCTCCCCCTCGGCCGGGCTCAGATCCAGACCCGGAGCCGTCCTGAAGAACCTCCCCCTGGGCCGGGCTCAGATCCAGACCTGGAGCCGTCCTGAAGACTCTGCACAAACATCTGCTCATTTCACATGTAAGAACAGGTTACGGCAAGTCGACTTTAGCCGTTTGAACATCCTTAAACACAATATTTTTACAATTACAATTTTTAATTTAAAACTAAATTGGACATAACGGTAAACTTGTTAATGTGTCTCGGACCACACTTTTCTATATTTTCAATAAACGTTTGAGCAATGTCATGTTTTCAAAGAGATGTAGATTTAATGGCTTTTAGGGCCACAAATGTACTCATTTACTGCTTTTTAATGCCTCATAGAAACGCTGTTATTAGACAAAGAAAAGCTCCCGTTTTCAGCTGGATGTGTCTCCATTAAAGTCTGTGCCATGACTTCACAGCGAGAGGCCCCTGATAATATATGTTAGTAACAAAAGACGGAGAGTGTGACTCAGGGTTGCCAGGTTGCCTTGCCACGTTTTTTTTTTTGCCATGCTGTTTTCAATGTAAAATGGGCTGTTTATGTCTTATTTCTTGATCAAAATCACTTTCGAATGACAAATTCTCAGATCCATGGCTCGGAGAGCTGCTTTTCCAATAAGAGAGGGTGAAAGGGGCGGTTTGCAGGAGCACAAGGGCTCTGTGAATGAATAAAACATATAGAAAATTCCAGCCCCGCCATATGTACGGGTTTTGGGCGGGTTTGGCTGCCAAGACCTGGCAACCCTAGTCCTGGTTTAGTCCTGTTTTTTAACCAGTTTAGTGGTTTAGTCCTGGCTCAGACCGCGGCTCCTCCATGTCTTATTATAATGACTAAGTGTTTGCTTCACTTTAAGGAAACAGCTGCATCTGCGCTGAAGCGGCTCATGAGTTCAGGCTTTTTTAGACTCACTGCAGATCATTTATTGACGTCTGGAGAGAAAAAGTACCAAAAATTAGCACAGAAAAAAAAGGGTTTTCGATAACGCCCCCTACTGGAGCTTTTCAGTTGGTACCAAGAAGGTACTGTTAAAACTCATCCCTAACTTTCCTCTCACATCCCAGTTCTTCAGCGCAGGAGTCAGGAGGCACGGTGGCTGAGTGGTTAGCGCTCTTGCCTTACAGCTAGAAGGTCCCGGGTTCAATCCCCAGCTGGGGCCTTTCTGTAGACTTTATGTTCTCCCAGTGTCTGTGTAGGTTTCCTCCGGTTTCCCCTGCCACTAAAAACATGCACAATAGGTGAATCCCACAGCCAGGTGATTCTGACCATCAGCCTGACCCACATCTGGAGATGGTCCCCGGGCGTGGCACTACGGTCGCCCACTGCTCCTGACGGGTCGCCCCAGTGGTGTGGAAGGACGGGTCAATGAAGAGGACACATACGGGAACAGTAAAGTATACCTTACCTTTATAAAGTTTTAGATAAATCTTCAGTTTAAATTAGTGTGTTTTATGTCCTGGCGCTCTAACTTTTTAACCCTTATTCATTTATTTTCAAAGTCAATGCTAAATATGAACGGGATTTTCCTAACACGAGTCAGGGGTCGGTCAGAGTCTCAGTTATTTTGTCCGACCGCCTTTAAAAAGTCTCGGCTTTCAAAAAGATCCTCTGCCCAGGCTCCTCCCACATCCTGGTCTCTGCCTCCCATTTGTTCAGATCTCTCTCTCCCAGAATCCTCTGCTCCACGCTGAGTGGGAGCGCGACCTTCACTAAAGCACTTTTTAAACGCCTCGTTCCACTCGACTACAAACCAAAGCTGCTTCAAAACTGTTTAATGGAGGCTCGGGTAAAGACACGCTGCGGATATATTTGATGTAATAATTGACAATGGACAAATTACTTCAAAATCCCAGCCTTGCCTTTTGGGAAGATTCATTCAGTGATATTTTACTTTATTTATTTTTTAACAGCATACTCATTTCCTCACAAATATGATCTACTCAAGCAGTTTACATCCTTCATTTCATTTGACTTTTTAAGCTCCTGTCCCCGTGTTCTACAGTCAGTGTTTATGCTGCTCTGATGAAGCTGAGCGGAACATAGATTATATCGTGTCCACAACGATACAAAAATTATAACGCAATAACGATATGGCCCAATCCTGTCTCCAAGGTCTGGAAATGTGTGGAAAATTGGGTAAATGGGACAGAAATTGGGTTAAAAAACAAGAAAAAATGGAGCAAAAATAATAAGAAAAAAATGTAAAAAATATTTTGGGGATAAAATCGGGCAATAATTGGGGGAAAATACTTGTATTAAATTAAATATTAAATTTAAAAAAAAGAAATGGGGCAAAAATTAGAAAATAATTTGTAAAAATATATGAAGGAAATTGGGGCAAACATTGGGCAAAAAAAATGAAAATGGGGGGATCATTTATTTGAGCTGTAACAACCAAGTCACTTCCTTTGAATGCATATGACAGGTTTTAATGAAGCTTAAGCGCAAATTCAACCTGGAGACGTACCTGCAGCCTTCACTCATCTCTCACGGGGCCTTCACCAGCATCAATCACTGCCCCATCGCAAGCGCGCTTTCGCATCAGCAATCAGTGCAGCGCTGTCCCGCTCAGCCATTCACAGTCCAGGATCCCCTTCATAAGCTCCCCGGTCAATCACTCGGAGTTTCACAGCGTGCAGCGACCCTCCTCCGCCCCTTCTCCTCCCGGGCTTCGCCCATTGCATCTACGTGCATCGGGTCCCGTTATACCACCACCAGGTCCAGGCTCCGGGGAAGATGCTGGCCATCATCATCAACACCAGGCAGTCCGTATCGTTCGGCCATCTTCCGCCCGGGGTCTGAGCCCCAAATCTCAATTGAGCCCAATCTCAATTAAGTTCAATAAAACGTCTAACGCAACACGTCTGAGTCTTTTCAGGTTGAAATGCTTAAAACCATATTTAATGCTAAACATGACGGATAACATATGTCCGTATATATGTTGTATAAATACAAACAAAAGACTCTTGAAATATACAGAGAAGAAGAAATGTGTTGCCACTAGGAGGCGCAGTAGGATCAATTATGTGTGTTTCCTCTATAATCAAGGAAGAGTGTTGCTGCTTGGAACGGTTGTCATTCTATTGCTCAAATTTACAAATTGAGAATTAGGGTAGGCAAGTTATGAATCTGTTGAGAGGGATCCTCCCAACGGGCTCAAAACCTTGTCTTTTAATGCACCACTCAGCATAGGAACATCATCTACAAAATCAGCTGTTAGGGCAGCTGGGTGGGGGTTTGTTGAGGGGGAGTTACTGCCCTCTTCAACTGGCCCGCTCTACACCCTGGCTTTTTAATGCACCTCATTATGCAGGGCTTACATCATACTTCTCATATAACTCAATTAAACAAATATAATAATAATGATAATTAAACCCAAATTAAATTATATTGAGGATAGTATTGACAACTGGGAAGTAGCAAGATCTCAGAATATAATATGTATTAATGCACCTTTATAACATAAAAGTAGCACATTCTTTTGTTGTTTCTTTATCTTGCTGTTGTTTTTATTTTATTCTTGTTCATCATTTATTGTTACTTTGCCCTATGTTCCTTTGTTTATGATTTGCTACCTTGTAAATATTAAATGTAATGTTATTATTTTTAATGGGGTGGGGCTTATAAGCCTTTGGCTTCAGCCCACTCCTTTGAGCAGGTTAACTGCTCAAACAAATAAATAAATAAACTAAACTAAACATCAGTTGCAAGTTCATCAAAATTCTGAAGAAATGTTGGGCAGAAAAGTTATTTTTATTTACATTTTGAAGCTGCTGAGGAAGTGACAGAAGGCGGTCCCGAACCTCGAACCTTCAAAATCGTACCTCTTGAACTTCTGACCCCTGATCCCCGAGTTTTCAATCGAAAGCCTCAATTTTGCCCAAAATGTCCCAGAGCCATGTGGCTTTCAAAATCATCGTTTAAATTTTGGAAATATTATTGGGCGTGGTCATGACAAGCCCGCAACTCAGAGGCCATTTTCAACCAAATTCAGAGTCTCATATCTTTCACAGACTTTGTCGGATTGGAACGGACCCAATCCGGTGCACGGGCACATTCCAGAGCTGCACCTAACCATGTGCAAACGCAGCCACTATCGCCAAAAATGACCCACTGGCGCCCCCTCAAAAACTCAAATAAAAAAATCGGGATGGTATGGAGTTGTGAAAATAATCATACAGGCCTTCCCTGTCATGGGGATCAACATATCAAAGAGGCATCACTCTGTTGATCACTTCTAACTCATTTACACATGTTGGTCACTGCATACTCGGCAGTGACCAATGACCCCGACAGTCACATGCGCCTTAGTCAGAGCTTTTCGACAATGTATAATATGTCGGGGTCAAGGCAACCACTCCACTTATTAAGCCCTTGCAAGATGGCACAACAGCACCACCTGCTGGCTCATGCCTGAGCACAACAGCGCCACCTTGTGGCTTCTAAGTGGCATGTGACCCGCCCTTCCACTGTCAAAATAGCCAGAGTTGTTATTCTGTCAGCATATTGGCCTCTGTCAGAGTTTCTCCTGAAAATCGTCCATTTTTCCACAAATCAGAATCAGAATCAGAATGGGTTTTATTGCCATGGTTTGAGAACAGGTTCACAAACTAGGAATTTTTCTCGTTGCAAACGTGCGACATAGAACATATAACACTATAAGGCTATTAAGGGCATGCGTGAAAAATATTAAATAAATAACAAATTCCCTCTTTATTCACAAAAGCCACACTTTTAGACTCATACGTACTTTTACTAATTCTCTGTCACAGAAAGAAGCTTTAATTTGAACGTTTTTTGCTCCAATTTCAGCTTTTTGGACTGTACGATCACAGGAAGTTCAGTTTTCAGTTTCCTGTCCGTCTCCCTGTGCGTTCCTCCTACTAGATGGGCTCTGATCAAAATATTGTTTTACCCATCGAGGTTGCTGCATGGCTGAAGCATCCTCTCAAATATTTGTCTCCCAGGCGATTTTACTCTAATTATAAAATGATTAAGTTAATCTTGGCTGAACTGTAAAGCTGTCCCTCCGTTTTCTGCAAATGCATGAGCTCAGTGCTTTTTATAATATTAATCCGAGGTCCTCTCAGCTATAGCCTTAGCAGCATAGGTAGAGTGCTTGACTCACAATCACAAGTTTGCTGGATCAATTCCCACCCTAACCTCTTTTTTTTGGACTGGCCACCTACTGGAAAGAACATTAATCGGAGTCTATGGTCCCACCTTCAATAAAAACAAAGAAAGAACAGTTTAGAAATATGCGCAACTACACAGAAAGACATGGGGGGACAGTAGGGAAGAATGGTGCAATATGGGTCAATGCAATATCAGGTCTGTCAGGGCATGTGCAATATTGGGGTTTGTGCAATACAGTCGATGCAATATATTGTCCTTTGCGGTCCACTCTCTTTATTGTTTGTTCTGACAAGTGATCACTGTACTCGTCCTTGTCTCCCTAGTCTGTATGTTTTTACTAACTTATGCTTAACATCGACCTGCCAGGGGTCTGCAGATGGAAACTAGCCTACGGCTATAATCTGGCATATTTACATTTGTGAAAATGTTCATTAATATGTATTGTCCCTCCTTTTCCAATAAATAAATAAATGTAGATATAGCTCAGTGATAGTGTGCTGGTCTCTGGTGCAAGAGGTCGCCAGTTCAAACACGGCACATAGCACTTTTAGAATGCTTTCTCTTTTCACATGGGCCGCTGTACACATTGTCTGAGCCTGATACAACTCCAGAATGAGCACCAAGTTATGTGGACACAATTATGTATTTGTCCACTTTTCTACCTTTCACTGCCGTTTCCCTCTTTACTCGTGCAGACCATTGCAGACACTATTCTCTGCTGGATTGGACTGCACCAACTTCAACTAAAGCAGTTCAACGTCAAATAGTATCTTCCTGCCACAAGAATTAAAAGTTTGATGCAACTCGTTATTTTTTATAGATTTACCTGAGAGTTACGCTTGTGTTACTTACTTTATATCTGGAACAGCAGCCCAGGCTCCTGCTGAAGCCCAGTTAAAGCTTTTCCACCAGGAATGGTGCAACTGTGCATCTGTTATTAATTCATTATTTAATTCTTTCAGCCCAAAAGCACCGCAACGGAGTGGCCCACCAGGAAACGTCTCCACTCTCCTAATTACCCAGCATGCCGTTGTGCTCCTCTCTGCTGTAGGCTCCTTGCTCTCGATAAACCTGCTTCCTCTCGCTAAAAAAAAACGTGAAAAACTTGACGGGGCAAGAGTGAGGCCGGGTTGGGTCTGAGGCCGAGGTGAGAGCAGGTTTGGGCGAGAGCGAGCGGGGGCGGTCGCAAGGGGCGAGGGCCTTTATCGCCGCGAGCGGCTTTAATTATTTATTGTATTTATTTATTTGAGCAGTTTATTTGCTCAAAAGGAATGGGCCGAAGCCAAAGGCTTATAATATATGTTTAGTCTGGTGTTATAAGTGATTTACCTCAGGTGCACTGTGGAGTGGGTCACACTGTTTTTAATGCAGGCTAACTGATACCATAGAAATGTTTTAGCCTTGCCCTAGCCTAGCGCCACTAGACTCTTCAAATATAAGAACTGCATGAATTTAAGAAAAAAATATCTCCAGACATCAACAACACTCTGGATAACTAGGAAATGAGGCCCAATGTCAAAAACCTGAAATATCCCATAATGTCTCTGTATATATATATATACACACACACTTGTATACATATACAGTACATACATACATACATACATACATACATACATACATACATACATACATACAAAGTTTGCAATACTACGCGAGGGGGTCACTTATTAGGTGACCCTCGAAGAGATCTGCAAAAAAAAACAAAAAAACAGACAAGTGCCATTAAAAAGCACCTGCCTATGTTTGCAGCCTCTCATTACAGAGCAGTATTTATCATTGGACTAAAAGTGACGCAACCAAAACAAAGACACAGTATACAAATACCCCAGCCGACAAAATCAACTCTGCATCAATACAACCCAAAATCATTACCATTATATATATACACACACACATATACATACTATTTTTGTTTTGTTTTCCTTTCCTTTCTTTTTCCTCTCTTCTTCTTTCCTTTTTCCTCTTCTTCTCTTCCCTTCTCCCAACTCCGAACTCAGGTAGAAGCCCCACACCCCGGGCCCAAACAAAAGAGAGCAAAAAATAAAAACTAATTTTTGGCAGTTAGTTATTGAGTACATTTTTGTAAATACATTTTCACTGTGGGCCAAGGTCCAGGCAGTAAGAGTAAAGCGGCCTTCTCCATAGTCATTCATTCCAGAAAATCTTTGTTCCAATTCTGTACATCAAAACAATTATAATTTCTTTCTTTCCAGTTCAACATAATTATACGTTTGGCTGTTAAAAAGCCCAGTGATATAATATTGTCCACATTCTTTGATTTAAAGTCTTGAGTCCTTATTCCAAGTAGACAATCCAGAGGGCAAGGTGATATTTGTACATCAAACATATGAGACAGTGTATCAGTTATATTCCTCCAGAATGTCTGGACAGAGGGGCATTTCCATAACATATGCAGCAGTGTGCCTTCTGACCCACAACCATGCCAGCACAATTTACACTTTTATTTGTCCATTTTATTTCAAATGTAAGGTGTAATATATGCTTGATTTATTATTTTGAGCTGTATGATTTTATAGTTAACACATTTGGACATTTTTGTACTTTTTTGCAGTGCTGCACTCCATTGTGAGTTAGAAATGGGCACACCATTGTCTTTTATCCATTGATGTTACATACGTATGGTCAGATTTAGTGTTACATAATAGTGGGTATATTACTGAGACAGTGCCCCTGTTCGTAGCAGCATGTTTTAATTTATCCTCAAGATCCTTTTTGTCCCCCAGGCTGTTATCTTGACATAGTGAGGATTTCAGAATGGATTTGATCTGTAAGTAATTAAAACATTCTGCATCATTGAGCCTATACTCTTTCTTTAAGTCACTGAATGCAATAATAGTTTTTTCCATTTATAATTAATTGTGATATATTTTCTTATAGTTTTGCAAACAACTTGTAATCATGATTAAGAATGCTCAATGGTCTATAATGACTCATTATCTGATGGTCCTTGCCAGGTTTAGGGATAAGAGATAAGGAGACCTGCCGCATAGTTGGAGGCATGGATTGCTTTTTTATGATATCATTAAACAATATGGTCAAAAATGGAATGAGAGCATCTTGAAAGCATTAAAAAAATTCTACTGTGTATCCGTCATTTCCTGGTGTTTTTCCATTAGAGAGGGATTTTATTGCATTTTTAATTTCTTGTATAAGTACCGGGCCTTCTAAAGAGTCGGTGGTGATGGTAGTGTTACATTTTCACACAACTTGTCCATATCATTTTCCTTGAGAAAGCTCTCTGATTTATAAAGATTGCTATAGTATTTTTACAAATGTCTCGTTAATTAGTTTAGGATCATTTATCAACACACCCTTCTCATCATAAATGGATGAGATTGATTGACGGTTTTCCTGTTGTTTCAGTTTGAGTTTAAGCAATTTTCCCGCCTTATCTCCCGATTCATAAAATAGTTTTCTCAACAGAAAGAGGGCGTATGCATTTTCCTCATGGAGAATTGTTTGTAGTTCTGTTTTACACGCTAGCATGTCCCTTTTAACACGGGTGTTTTTAGGGTCAGCCATATGTTCAGTTTCTAGTCATTTGAGTTTTTCTGTTGGATCTGTCTTCTGTTTTACTTTTTCTTTTTTCTTGGCAGTTGAGTAGCCTATAATCCATCCTCTACAGGTAGCTTTGTAAGCTTCCCATATAGTCTGGACAGAGTCTACAGAATTGAGATTGATTTCAAAATATTCTTGCGTATTGTTTTGTATCATTGATACAAAAGACTGATCTTTAAGTAGTGAATGATTAAATCTCCATTGTCTGTCCTTATTATATTGTAATAAGGAGTAGTTGAAGATATAAGGACAGACAAAGGAGCATGATCAGAGATAATAAGATTATGAATTTTACATTCCAGTACATTACAAATCATACTATGTGGCAAAAAAAAATCAATTCTGGAGTATGAGTTATGAACATGTGAATAATATGTGTATTAGCGACTATCAGAATGAACAATACACCATATATCAGATAAGCCTAGGGAGTCTTGTAGCTCTCAGTGCATTCGACAGTGCTCTGTCAGATGGGAGGGGACCATTCGACCTGTCTAATGTCCCTGTAAGAAAGATTAAAGTAAAGTAAAACTATAAGGCTATAAGGGCATGCATAAAGAATATTAAAATAAAAAGTAAAATATGATAAGACCATAACAGTTGACATAGAGCAACAGCAGGATTGTATTTACAGATGTGCAGGTGTATTTAGTGATAAAGTGACAGCAGCAGATCTAAGTGTGGACACACCACACAGTGAGTGATCCTCTACATATTGTAGACTGTAGTTTATGAGGATATAACCTCACTACAGTAGAAGTGTAGTGAGTGATCCTCTACATATTGTAGACTGTAGTTTATGAGGATATAACCTTACTACAGTAGACGTGTAGTGAGTGATCCTCTACATATTGTAGACTGTAGTTTATGAGGATATAATGTCGCTGTAGTAGAAGCAGGATGTGGATCTGATAAAGGCTCTGACTCAGGCCTTTGTCGCTCTTTTGTTGTGTTTCCGTCCTCGTTATCGGCTCATGTTTTTTGCTATTTGAAGCTTTTAGATTTGGGTAAAGCCAGTTGAGGCGGGGGTTAAGAGGTTAATAAAGTTTCCACTCTGCTCTCGCACCATCATAGTGCAATCATTCAAATCAGCAGCAGCTCCTCGGCCTGAGTCACAGCCTTTATCAGATCCACATCCTGCTTCTACTACAGCGACATTATATCCTCATAAACTACAGTCTACAATATGTAGAGATCACTCACTACATTCTACTGTAGTGAGGTTATATCCTCTTAAACTACAGTCTACAATATGTAGAGGATCACTCACTACACTTCTACTGTAGTAAGGTTATATCCTCATAAACTACAGTCTACAATATGTAGAGGATCACTCACTACACTTCTACTGTAGTAAGGTTATATCCTCATAAACTACAGTGGTGTGTATGCCCTCCTCTGTTATGCACAGCGCCCACTCACCTTGTTAACAGCAATGACACTGATATTGGTTTGTATCCATGTTTTGACCAACGTAAACAAACATTCCCCTGAATACAACATGATTGTAGTTATAAACAGTTTAGTCAGTTCAGGGGTTCGAGTTAGTAGTGTGACTTGAAGACCCGAGCTGAGTGGCCGTGTGGTAACATCGATTGGTGTGTCAGGCGAGAAGCTGTCTGAGATACACACATCTCCTTTGAATTGTAAAGATGCTGCAGGAAATAGTTCAAACATGCATTTCTCTATTCACCTTGTTTGCCCTGTAAATTTGCTCGGACGAGATTCAATGGTACGATTGGGCCTGTGTCTCGTGTCAAACCCGGAGGGGTTACAAGTTGTGCATAAAGATAATTTGTCTTCGTATTGGATTTACATGGGAATGACCCTCTTAACATGTTCCCAAAACACACTTATGCATACACATTGTCCCCAAGTCCTGAATGTGATAGAGTAATTGAGTAAAAGAGCGAGTAATCCTATGAATTCACAGCTTCTGGACAGTGGAGATTTGGTCTGTGTCAGCAGTGTTGTAACAGAGCCTGAAGCTCTGTTTGAAAGCATGTGGAGTGAATGTAGTAAAGACAAAATTGTGTCAAAATATTTGTTTTTGAATGAACACTACGCAGCGTTGAGTTTATGTTTAAACAGTAACAGAAAAAGGTTTTTACATGTGCAGATGAATGTCCTAACATTGTGTTATCTAAGCCCGTGTGTGTGTGTGTGTGTGTGTGTGTGTGTGTGTGTGGTGTGTGTGTGTGTGGTGTGTGTGTGTGTGTGTTGTGTGGTGTGCCGCGCTCCTCTACAGCGCATGGTGTTACGCGCCTGACTTTCTCTGAGACTTTGGAGCAGCGAGGGAGGGGTCAGAGTGCTCTCCCTGTGTTAAGGCTGCTGGTTTTGACAAGTGGAAACAAGAAGCTGATTATTTATGAGCTTTGAAACAGGTGATGTCATTTCTAGGGATGACGTCATACTGCTTTACAGTGTCCCCCTACGCTGGGCTCCCAGACCAAAACAGGCCATTCACACAAACTCACCTCTGATTAGGCCTTAGACTGATAGAAACACGCAATTGTTTTTATCTTTGTTTGTTAGCTGATAATCAGGCTAAGATGATTTTGTGCTCAAGTTTTTTTCTTTTGAATTGTGATTAGAGTGCGGTGTGATGAACATTTACTGCCCTTTGCTTGTGCCTTAAACTAGAGAACGCTGTCATTCTAGTAAATAAGAAATAGTGCCCCTATTTTTCCTACACTCGCCGATGTTGTGTGGTCACAAACCTAGCGTGGATGAATAACACTGATGTTTGAGTGTCTATTCTGTGTTCTCAGTTGATGGTCTTATGTTAACCTTTAATTAATGTGTGTGATGTTAATGTTGGTTATGTTTTGGCCTGAGTTTGTGGGTTTAAGCTCTGTTCCAATGTCCGCACTGCCTGGAATATAAATGTGAGTGATAGGAGATGGCCTGGAAGGATTTGACTTTGAGATGTTTGATTTGATTTATTATGGTTTAATAATGACGCTTGGTACTATGCATGTGTGCTTTCTGTGTTTTGATTTCTTTAAGTTTTGGCTGTTGAATCTTCTCCTGTTAAACATGGGTGGTAATTTTAATTTGGTGTGATTAATGTATCAAATGCTTTGATAAATAGAAGACGGGAATTGTAATGTCAAAATATATTTGCCATGCACATGTTTAACGGCTGAAGTGAATGTCTGTGCTATGACCTGAAAAGTCATCTCAGGTCATGTCACAGATAGAGACTAGGCCTTGGGATAGCGCGTACATGCAGAGAATCAACAGATATGTTGACGTCAGCCTGTCATGTCTTGTCGATCTGATACGTACGAGTGCGGTTATAAGTTTGTCCCTGAGTGTGTGAGAGGGCGGAGCACTGTGAGCCCGCCATTTTGTGTCTGTGTTCTCCCTGCGTTTAAGACAATAAACGGCCACTTGATCAGACTTCAACTCTCTTCTGCATTTTTTCATTACGTTATTATATAAACAAAAATGCTTTAACAATCTCATTCAGTCAGAAAAATATGACTTTGACTAAATGATGCTGATTATGAGGCTGTTCTTGCTTTCAGCGATAAACCACAGGAGATGATGCCGATAAAGAGCTGACAGGAAACAGGAAACGCAGCCCGTCTTCAGTCGCTCTTCAGACGCTGATCAGAATCAGATTATTTTTTATTAGGTTCACAAACTAGGATTTTTTTCTCGGTACAATTGTGCAACATAAAACATAAAACAAAACATTTACATAAAAATAAGCTATTTATTTATTATTTATTGTATTTATTTAATTGAGCAACTTATTGCTCAAAAGGAATGGGCCGAAGCCAAAGGCTTATAATATATGGTTAGTCTGGTGTTATAAGTGATTACCTCAGGTGCACTGTGGAGTGGGTCAGACTGTTTTAATGCAGGCTAACTGATACCATAGAAATGCTTAGCCTTGCCCTAGCCTAGCACCACTAGATCTTCAAATATAAGAACTGCATGAATTTAAGAAAAAAATATCTCCAGACATCAACAACACTCTGGATAACTAAGACATGAGGCCCAATGTCAAACATCCTGAAATATCCCATAATGTCCTTGTACATTGTCCCTTTAAGAAATATTTTTTTATTAATAGTTTTTAAAGAGTTTTATAAAAGAAATAAGAAAAGAAATAAGAAAAGAAGACACATTGTACATACACATATACAGTACATGCATATACAGTGAGGAAAATAAGTATTTGAACACCCTGCTATTTGCAAGTTCTCCCACTTAGAAATCATGGAGGGGTCTGAAATTGTCATCGTAGGTGCATGTCCACTGTGAGAGACATAATCTAAAAAAAAAATCCAGAAATCACAATGTATGATTTTTTTAACTATTTATTTGTATGATACAGCTGCAAATAAGTATTTGAACACCTGTCTATCAGCTAGAATTCTGACCCTCAAAGACCTGTTAGTCTGCCTTTAAAATGTCCACCTCCACTCCATTTATTATCCTACATTTAGATGCACCTGTTTGAGGTCTTTAGCTGCATAAAGACACCTGTCCACCCCATACAATCAGTAAGAATCCAACTCCTAACATGGCCAAGACCAAAGAGCTGTCCAAAGACACTAGAGACAAAATTGTACACCTCCACAAGGTTGGAAAGGGCTACGGGGAAATTGCCAGCAGCTTGGTGAAAAAAGGTCCACTGTTGGAGCAATCATTAGAAAATGGAAGAAGCTAAACATGACTGTCAATCTCCCTCGGACTGGGGCTCCATGCAAGATCTCACCTCGTGGGGTCTCAATGATCCTAAGAAAGGTGAGAAATCAGCCCAGAACTACACGGGGGAGCTGGTCAATGACCTGAATAGAGCTGGACCACCGTTTCCAAGGTTACTGTTGGTAATACACTTAAGACGTCATGGTTTGAAATCATGCATGGCACGGAAGGTTCCCCTGCTTAACCAGCACATGTCAAGGCCCGTCTTAAGTTTGCCAATGACCATTTGGATGATCCAGAGGAGTCATGGGAGAAGTCATGTGGTCAGATGAGACCAAAATGGAACGTTTGGTCATAATTCCACTAAACGTGTTTGGAGGAAGAAGAATGATGATACCATCCCAAGAACCCATCCCTACTGTGAAGCAAGGGGGTGGTAGCATCATGCTTTGGGGGGTTTTTCTGCACATGGGACAGGGCGACTGCACTGTATTAAGGAGAGGATGACCGGGGCCATGTATTGCGAGATTTTGGGGAACAACCTCCTTCCCTCATTAGAGCATTGAAGATGGGTCGAGGCTGGGTCTTCCAACATGACAATGACCCGAAGCACACAGCCAGGATAACCAAGCAGTGGCTCTGTAAGAAGCATATCAAGGTTCTGGCGTGGCCTAGCCAGTCTCCAGACCTAAACCCAATAGAGAATCTTTGGAGGGAGCTCAAACTCCGTGTTTCTCAGCGACAGCCAGAAAACCTGACTGATCTAGAGAAGATCTGTGTGAGGAGTGGGCCAAAATCCCTCCTGCAGTGTGTGCAAACTGGTGAAAACTACAGGAAACGTTTGACCTCTGTAATTGCAAACAAAGGCTACTGTACCAAATATTAACATTGATTTTCTCAGGTGTCAAATACTTATTTGCAGCTGTATCATACAAATAAATAGTTACAAAATCATACATGTGATTTCTGGATTTTTTTTTTTAGATTATGTCTCTCACAGTGGACATGCACCTACGATGACAATTTCAGACCCCTCCATGATTTCTAAGTGGGAGAACTTGCAAAATAGCAGTGGTGTTCAAAATACTCTATTTTCTCACTGTGTATATACAAACACGTGTATACATACATAGCATACATACATTACATTACAAAGTTGCTATAACGTACACGAGGGGGGGTCACTTATTAGTGACCCTCGAAGAGGATCTTGCAAAAAAAAAAAAAAACAGACAAGTGCCATTAAAAAAAGCACTGCCTATGTTGCAGCCTCTCATTACAGAGCAGTATTTTCATTTGGCCTAAAGTGACGCAACCAAACAAAAGGACAATTTTTAACACAAATTACCCCCAGCCGACAAAATGTCAACTCTTGCATCAATCAACCCAAAATCATTACCATTATATATACACACACATTATACATACTATTTGTTCTTTTTTCCTTTCCTTTCTTTTCCTCTCTTCTTCCTTTCCTTTTTCCTCTTCTTCTCTTCCCTCTCCCAACTCCGAACTTCAGGTAGAAAGAAGCCCCACACCCCGGGCCCAAAACAAAAGAGAGCAAAAAAATAAGAAACAAAATTGATGGCAGTTAGTTATTTGAGTACATTTTTGTAAATACATTTTCATGTGGGCCAAGGGTCACAGGCAGTCTCGGAATCTGGTTGATTATCTAAGAGTAAAAGCGGCCTTCTCCATAGTCATTCATTCCAGAAATCTTTGTTCCAATTTCTTGTACATTCAAAATCGAATTATAGATTTCTTTCTTCCAGTTACAACATAATTATACGTTTGTGTGTTAGATGATAAGCCCAGTGATACAATATAATAGTGTGTCACATTCTTGATTTAATATAGTCTCGTATAAGCTAAAAGTCCTTATTCCAAGTAGACAATATCAGAGGGCAAGGTGAATATTGTACATCAAACATATGAGACAGTTGTGTATCAGTTATATTTCCTCCAGAATGTCTGGACAGTAGGACGGCATTTCCCAATGAACATAATGCAGCAGTGTCGCCTTCTGACCCACAACATGCAGCACAATTTTACACCTTTTAATTTGTCCATTTTATTTCAAATGTAAGGTATATATGCTCGGATTTATTATATTGAGCTTATGATTTTATAGTAAAACACATTTAGGACATTTTGTACTTTCTTTGCAGATGCTGCACTCCATTGTGAGTTAGAAATGGCCACCATTGTCTTTATCCATTGATTTTGTTCAAATACGTAATTATGGTCAGATTTAGTGTTACGATAATAGTGGGATATTACTGAGGACAGTGCCCCTGTTCGTAGCAGCATGTTTTTAATTTATTCCTCAAGATCCTTGTCCCCAGGCTGTTATCTTGACATTAGTGAGGATTTCAGGAATGGATTTGATCTGGTAAGTTAATTAAAACATTCTGCATCATTGAGCCTATAACTCTTTCTGGTAAGTCCCACTGACATGCATTAGTAGTTTTTTCCATTTTTATGAATTAATTGTGATAAAATGTGATAGTTTTGCAAAGCAACTTGTAATCATGTATTAAGAATGCTACCAATGGTCTATAATGACTTCTTATCTGTGTCCTTGGCGCTAGGTTTTAGGCATACAGAGAGACTCAAGAGGAGACCTGCCGCCATTAGTTGGAGCATGGATTGCTTTTTATGATATCATTAAACAATGATGGTCAAGAATGGAAATGAGAGCATCTTGAAAGCGACATTAAAACTAATCATCACTCGACTGTGTATTCCGTCATTTCCTTGGGCTGTGTTTTTCCCCATTAGAGAAGGGATTTATCACTGCATTTTAATTTCTCTGTATAATACCGGGGCCTTCTTAAAGAGTCGTGGTGAGGTAGTGTTAACATTTTCACAGAACTTTTCCCATATTCATTCCTTGAAGAAGCTCTCTGATTTATAAAGATTGCTAAGTATTTTTACAAATGTTCTCCGTTAATTTGTTTAGGATCATTTATCAACCCACCAACCCTTCTCATCATAAATTGATTTCAGTTTGAGATTTAAGCAATTTTTCCTGCCTTATCTCCCGATTCATAAATAGTTTTTCTCAACAGAAAGAGGCGCGTATGCATTTTCCTCATGGAGAATTGTTTGTAGTTCTGGTTTTTACACGCTAGCATGTCCTTTTACAACGGGTGTTTTTAGGGTCAGCCATATGTTCACGTTTCTTGTCATTTTGACGGTTTTTCTGTTCGGATCTGTCTTCTGTTATTATCTTTCTTTTTTTCTGGCAGTTGAGTAGCCTATAATCGATCCTCTACAGGGTAGCTTCTGTAAGCTTCCCATATAGTCTGGACAGAGTCTTACAGAATTGAGATCATTGATTTAAATATGATTCGTTTGCATACGTATGTTTGTATCTCATTTGATACAAAAGACTGATCTTTAATGTTAGGTGACATGATACATCCTCCATTGTCTGTCCTTATACATTTATATTTGTAATAAAGGAGTAAGCTTGAAGATAAAAGGACAGACAAAGGAGCATATCAGGAGATAATAAAGATTTATGAATTTTACATTCCAGTACAATTACCAAATCATAGCTTATGTGGCAAAAAAAAAAATGCAATTCTGGTTAGTTATTGAGTTATGAAACATGTTGACAATAATATGTGTATTGGCGACTATTCCAGATATGAACAATACGGCCATATATCAGATAAGCCTAGGGAGTCTTGTAGCTCTTCAGTGCATTCGACCAGTGCTCTGTCAAGATGGCAGGGGACCCATTCGACCTGTTCTAATCGTCCCCTGTAAGAAAGATTAAAGTAAAGTAAAACTTATAAAGCTATAAGGGCATTGCATTAAAGAATATTATTTAAATAAAAGGAGTAAAATTGATAAGACCAAACAGTGACATAGAGCAACAGGCAGGATTGTATTTACAGATGTGCAGGTGTTATTTAGTGATAAAGTGACAGCAGCAGATCTAAGTGTGGACACACCAACCACAGTGAGTGATCCTTACATATGTAGACTTAGTTTATGAGGATATTAACCTCATACTAGGTTCAGGTAGGTAGTGAGTGATCCTTCTAATATCTCGTAGACTGTAGTTATGAGGATTATAATTCGCTGTAGTAGAAAGGCAGGATGTGGATTGCTGATAAAGGCTCTGACTTGCACGGCCCTTGTTCGCGCTCTTTTGTTGTGTTTCCGTCCTCTATCGGCTCATGTTTTCTGTCTATTTTCGAAGCTTTAGATTTGGGGTAAAGCCAGTTGAGCGGCTGTTATAACAGAGGTAATAAAGCTAGCTTCACTCTGCTCTTCGCACCATCATAGTGCAATTCGATTCCAAATCTCTAGCACAGCTCCTACGGCGTGAGTCACAGCCCTTTCATCGAAGTTCCACATCCTGCTTCTACTACCAGCCGACATTATATCCTCTTAAACTACCTCAGTTACAAATGTTACGAGGATACATCTTCATTCTTACCACTTTTACTGTAGTATGGTATATCTCTCATAATACTACAGTCTACAATATCGCTAGAGGATCACTCAACTACACTTCTACTGTAGTAAGGTTATATCCTCATAAACTACCAGTCTACAAATATGTTTAGAGGATCACTCACTACACTTCTACTGTAGTAAGTTATATCCTCCATAAAACTACATCTACAATATGTAGAGGGGATCACTCATTACACTTCCTACCTGTGTTTTGTAGGCTGCGGTTCTTATCGATGTAATTTCCTCATAAACTACAGTGGTGTGTATGCCCTCCTCTGTTATGCACAGCGCCCACTCACCTTGTTAACAGCAATTGACACCTGAATATACTGGTTGGTATCCATGTTCTTGACCCAACCGTAAACAAACGCATTCCTCCTGTTAATCTACACATTGATTTAGATTTATAAACAGTTTAGTCAGTTCAGGGGTTCGAGTTAGTCGTGTGGACTTAAGACCCGAGCTGAGTGGCCGCGTGGGTAACATCGATTGGTAACATCGATTGGTGTTGGCTCCAGGCCGAGCAAGCTGTCTGAGATCTACGCACTACATCTCTTTGAATTGTTCTAAAGATGCTGCCACTCGAATAATCAGATTTCAACACATGCGTGTCAATGGTCGTACTTTATAGGCGAGTGCTTAAAAACTGCGCTGGCGGGATAATGCGCGCCTCGTCTGCACGCGCCTACGGTCTCCTCTTGTGCCAGCAGGTTGTGGGTCAGTGCCCCGAGTCACAGGTCTGTACCGGTCGCATCTCGTTTTCGCATTAATATTTGTCCTCACCTTTGTACGTGTTCGTTTTTATGTACGCTGGATTGAGTGTTGCGTTACGTTGTCTTGTGATTTATTTTGTCGTTCCAACGATGAGAACAATCCGGTTCTGGAGCCTACCTATAGGGATGGCTCCTCCTTCCCTCCCCTCTGATATGCTGTGTCTTGTGAACAAGGGTGAGCGGGTTTAAGCATCGTAGCCATCACATTTATAACTAAACATATCTATAGCTTATAACTTGTCTTTATGCTGCCTTTATCATTTTTCATTATAGTCATGTCGATAATTTGTTACTTACGTGTTATTTTGTATTCTGTTTTATCCCGAAGACCACGTTGGTCAACCCCATGTGCTAATGGGCTAACGCCATCATTTTGATTTCTGTCAAACCATGGTATGTTTAATTCCTTATGTTCCTCCTCTGGATATCTGTGTCTTGTGGAAAGGCAGACCACGTTGGTCAACCCCAATTGCTAATGGAGGTAACGCCATTCATTTTGATTTCTGTCACCAGAAATAAATGGCTTGGAGCGTTGCTCCCCCCAACTACAGCCTGGTCTCTCTGGTTGGTGTCAGAGCACTACAACACAACGCAGACAATATGATATAGGTCCCACATTGTTGCCGTGACTCCGTTCCGAACCGGACCAGACGTTTCTGGGTCCACGGGTTCTCTAATTGGGCTACAGGACGGTTCTCCTGTGCCATCGTCGCCTCGCCGCTGGGACGCCATCGCCACACGAGGGCTGATTCGCGCTCAGGACCAACGGGGCTGGGACCATACATCATCCACGTCCTTATCTTCTTCACGTCGCGGGAATGGAGCCGGAGAGCTGCACACACCGCCATGGCCGGCAGAGGGCGGCCGCGAGCACCTAGTGTCACCTCTTCCTCTTTCCCTTGAGTTGATGTGAAGGTGGTTTAGTGTGGCTCGGGCAGAGCTATGCCTCGTGCCTATGAAACAATGTGAGTTTTTGATCTGCCTAAGTGCCAGTACGGGACATTGTGTTTAATATGGAAACTGTGGGGTTATGAGCCAAATGAATGACATGACTGCAGCAGTGTGCATGGAGTTCACTATGTTGGGCGGATATATTATTGTGTCCAGCGTACAGATTCGTTCGCAGCTCATCCACCGAGTCTCCCAGGGCTCCCAGTTACGCCTCCGCAGGCTAATGACACTCCGTGAAGTAGTCACAGCTAAAACTTGTCGAATGTCACATTGTCGAAAAGGGGCCCAAAGAGCACGTGCTTATAGGGGATGGACTCGATGTCCTAGCCTCGACGAAGAAGTGGAGGATTTGATGAAGGTTACTTAAAGGAAAAGCAATATCCCCCGTTTGAAATGCCAGAAACGAGGAAATACTTGGTACATTTGAGGGGCAAAAGCCCAGAAATGTCGCATAAAGCTGGGTATAAAAAATGGCGGCTGGATTCCACGCAAGGGCCCGAGGCCATTTTCGGTCTCCTGCCGTAAACATTTTGGTGCGGGTTTGTGCTCCTCCGGTCCCTCTGGGCTGACTTTTATTCCATGCCCACGCTAATTGAGGACCCGTATGAATTTTGGGTTACGGGTAAACAATGCTGCGGACACTGCTATTAGCTGCCTTGCGGGGTTGGGAAATTCTCCGAGGTTCCTAGGGGGATGTCACGCCGGTCTGTTCATAAGACATTGCCCAAACAAAAGAGCTGTCTTACACATTCCGCCGTCTTAAGACCATTGATAATGGACGGCTCGTGACGGTTACAGGAAAGTGCTGGACGAGTACCACTTAGAAAATAGCTCTAAAAGACAGGGTGATGAATATGGTTTCTGTGAATAAAGGTGATATTCCCGCTGCGTAGCCCCCACTGTTAACGTGCGCCGACCACTCCGCATTCGGAGGATGCTGGCCGCCATGTTGAAAAGGTTTTGTCGCAAGTCCCAAGATGGCGCCCAGGTTACGCAGTAGGCCACGTCGAGACACGCGGTTTCCCGTGCTAGCAGTTAAACAGCATGCCTTGCGCGATCTGTAGAGATGTGTCCCACACCGCCGTACACACATTGTTGGAGCATAAACTTGTGTTTTCGGCTGCCATGAACAGGGCCACATTAGCCAATGCGTTGTCCCCAGGGCGGTTGTTGACACTTCTCCCTCCGGGCCTCCAAGCGGAAACTAGTAAGTCTGCGCATTCAAGCGAGAACAGCGTAGAATGGAATTCTCACCTCCCACAATGGACAGTGCGCTACATCTGCGTCCCGGGCGTGCAGCTTACAGCGACATAAGTGCCGCTGGGCAAGACACCAGTTGTACAAGTATTACAAAGACTTCTGAAACTGACTCGTTATTCCACACGGACGCTTATCACGGACAATGAGCCATGTCATCAAAGGCCCTTAGTGGACAGTGGATCTATGGCGTGCACTATTAACGGTGAGATTGATTCGATGATGAAGAGGGATTATCCCGGAGATTGACAGGAAGCTGTGCGGATGATATGTCATCGTGGGCTGCGCGAGGTCAAAGGTAATGCCCACTGCTTTTGTATGACCTCTCTGTTAGGTACGGTATCAGAGTTGTCGTCCCGGCTCCTAGTGAGTGCCGGCCAGTTCTGACAGCATGATCCTGGGCAGTAACGTCTTGAAGTAGGCTCATGAGCGCGGATCGAAAATGGAGAAATAGACTCAAATAAGATGGGCGCTTTCGCGTAATGAGTACCCGGCTACTATCGCTGTGTCCCATACAGTGCATCGTACGGACACGTCTTCGCTGGATTTGGGACTGCAAAATTAAAAAGGAGTGTCACGCTGCAGCCCATGACTGAACATTGCGTGTGGCTTAAATTACCATCCGTGGACGCTTCAGGCAGTGGGAGCCTCTGTCATCGTGGAGGCCCACTCCGATCCTAAAACAAGAACCAGCGCAGATTTGGTGGGGAGAGTCGTCACCCCACTCTGTATGGGGACGGATGGGTTCTTAAAATAGTGAACCCAACGGAGAAAGCACTCACCACTGAAGAAAAAATGCAAGCTAGTGGATGGTTTCGCCCAGTTCGGCCCAGTGCAAGATCTACCGGCAACACAGCGAGTTCAGGTCAAATATCCAACGCGCGACGGAGACCCCAATTTTGTGAAACTGAGGAACGAGATTAATTAAGGCTCTTATCGACATGGACTCTCGAAGTTGACATCACGTCGTGGTGAGGTGTCCTTTGGAGTGGAAAAACAAGCTACTCAACCCTTGGTCGAAGCGATACGGACTCCACGTTCTCCAGGATAAGATGGATTGATGCGAGAGGCGAAAGACTTTTGTGCACAGGATTACGGTTTGATGGATGACAAGCCGTTCAGACTACCATACCGGCGTGTCCCTCCGTGTCATTATGAGAAATTGAGGACAGCCTTATTTGAACGAGATGGAGGGAAGTCGGGATTAGTGCAAAAGTCCCAAGAGCGAATACGGCGTCTCCACTAGTCCTCGTCGTTGAAACCCCAATGGCGATTTACGCATCTGTAACGACTTTCGTGGCTTAATGCAAGAACTATTAAAGATGCACACCCTTACCCACCAGACTGATTGCCGCTCGCGGCGCTTGGGCAATGTGTTTTTTCTCCACCATGGGAATCTTCCCCCCACCCTTCGGGGTTACAACGTCCCGCTATCACGGGATGACAACATTACACCGGCCTTCTCTCCCGTTCGGGCTGCACGAGTATAAACAGGATGCCCCAAGGACTGACCAACAGCCCGCGACGATTCATGCGCATTGATCGATGTCGATCTCGTGATAAAAAACTTCACCAGTCTAGTTGTGTACTTGACGATTTTGATGGTGTTTTGCGCCGTGCCGAAACAGAGTGCCGCTAGAGCGTTTGGAGATGGTAAATTTTTCCGGTTAGCTGCAAAACAATCTTAAGCTTTTCCCAAGAAAATGTCATTTTTCCTCCGGCCGTTCTGTAAAGTTTTTGGGGCACATCGTCTGCGAAGAAGCATGAAAAACCGACCCAGGAGTAAGGTCCCAAAGCATCGGGACATTAGGGGGAAAAGATCTCATGGAGGCAGACGGTAAAACCCCCTGCGCTAAAAGATTTAGGTCCTTTAGGGCATGGCCCTGTTATTTTACCACCATTTTATTGAAGGCTGTTCAGCCAAGGCTAGGCCCCTGTTTAGTCTCGTTGTCAGGAAAACTCCCAGCTCCCAACGAAAAAGGGTAGACCCTCCCCAAGCCTAAGTTCAAGAAAGGTTTAGTGAGACTTGACCCCCACTGAACATTGGCACTTGTACGATTAGGTAGCTTTCGAAGGACCCTCAAACATGATCTTATACACAGTGGTGACGTTGGCTCATCCAGATTTTACCTCCTTTTTATCCTCGCCGTAGACGCTTCTTTCGACGGATAGGCGCTGTTCTTTCGCAATTGCCACCTGGTAGTAAGATCGCCATCAGACCCTGTGCCTTTTGCCAGTAAAACTTCTCAAGCCCAGCTGAATTATCCAGCTCACCGCCTGGAGTTTTTAGCTCTTAAGTGGGCGTATGCCGACCAAATTTGGCCATGGTTAAAGGGCGGACCTTCTCTGTTTGGACTGACAATAATCCACTGACGTTATACTATGACTAAGCCCATTGACGCTTGCGAGACAGATGGTGGGTGGGACTTACGGCGTATAGCTTCGATCCTTACTATGTCCCGGGTCCTAAGAACATAGTTGCTGACGCACTTAGTAGGGAGCCATTGTTAAGTCCTGCGTAGCCCACCGTACTAGTCTCTGAACCGTACTCTCACCTGCTCGCCCAAGTTAGTTGAGTTAGCGGACCAGATGAGTCCAAGACGCGTTTAGGTGCAACAAACCAACTGCCAACGCGTTAGCGAGTCTGGGGGACTCCGCCAATTCGCTTTGCCCCCGCAGGCCATCCTGTCCCTCGACGAAGTCAAGCGTGTTAGGCGCCAGAGTGAAGGGGGCGCCAGTCCGTGCGTGTACTTGTGCTGATGTTCCCGCAAACTAGCGTGTATCACCGACCCAGTGGCTGCGCTTCCCGCTGGAGCCAGCTCTGCGTGTCCATGCAAGAACAGGGACGGCACCCTGAATCGAGTCTTCTATTACGTTGCAAAGGCGAAAAAGACCCCCAACGCGTGAGCGCGCACGTGAACCAGGTTCGTGTGAAGAACCTTCTCAAATGCACTGGGCGAAGTTGGTCATCAAGCGACGGTTGTTGTCTCCCACGGTCGAAAGAGACAGTAAGAGAACGTGACGCTCCATTCAGTTCGTGGCGGGTACCGAGCGCCTTGAAACAACAATCCTCACTGGCCTCCACGATTCAGCGGGTCACAGGGCCCAAGCGCGGGACCTATCCCTCTGGCCAGGCAAAGGTTTTTCTGGATAGGGATGGAAAGGGACGTCATCAACCACGTCAGGGAAGTGCTTCAAGATGCAATCGTGGTAAAAACAACCTGAAAAACCAAACACGGACGTTTGGCTCCCTTGGAAAAGGCCATCCCAAAACCTCGGAAGCCAATGGAGTTTGGTTTGCCATCGGACTTCTGGACTGCTGAACAGACGGACAAAAAAAAATGGGCGTTCGATGTCTTGGTAGTCACTGACCATTTTTTCCGAAAAAATGGGCGCCATCTCTCCCTTCTTC